>RJWM01006575.1:66866-83697 GCA_004363535.1 Dasyprocta punctata
AAAAAGAAAATCTATGGGTAAAATTATGGAAATTTGGAAAAGAATCATTAGATGCTGCTTTATTTGAGAGAAAAGTACAGATTGTACTTTCATGAAACATACCTCCTAATTATATCTGCATAAAGAATTTGTTAGGAAAAAATCAATTCTTTAAGAGAACAAATGTAAAACTTAATAAAATCGATACAATTCAGGAGATAAGAGTTCCTTTAGTAATCTACTGAACTTAGTTAGGACATCTTGCTAATTTCATAGCTAGTGAAAGTCAAAAACTCATAGAGAGGATGATATTGGCTCCCAGTCCCTATTTCCTTATGCAAAATCCAACTTTCAGCACTTGAATATATTATTTTGTATCTCCTGGGGCCAGTTTTGCCAAAGAATACTCTATAAGCAATCCTCAAAAATGGCCAAAACGAATTATGTGTCAATACTTTCAGTCCCTCGTGAAGGATAACTCTGTAATACGTGTTTTACACAGGCTCCATTACTCCCATTATGAGTGAGTCCAGAAGTCCAGTAAGAAAGAAGAACTTTAGACTTCCTTTCCCATTACCTACCTTTTTTTTTTTTTATTGGCACCAGGGATCAAACTCACAACCTCATGCCTGTCAGGCAGGTGCATAAGCCACTGAGCCAAACTCCCGGCCCTCCATTACCTACCTCTTATACAGGTGATTTCTTCCCCTCTCAGGCAAGTATTTGCAGTAGACTTCTTGTCTCAGTATCTGCTGCCAGGAACACAAAGATATGGCACCTTCTATGAGATGTGTACATATTCCTGGGGTGATAGCATTTCCAAGGCCTTTGCAGCCTCATCAGTTAATCAGCAGTGGAACTTAGCTAGTTCTTCAGTTACTCAAAATACGTATTTATTCATTCAAAGTCTTTTCTAAATTCAACATCTTTATGGGAAATCTGACAGGCTCTCTGGGAGGACTTACTTTCCACAGTGTGTAAAGGCTGTCTTTCTCCTCTCCTTTCACAACTGTCCTTTTGCAGATTAATTTGGAACCTATTATTACATGGTGTAATTTCTTCCTCCTTTCATAGCAGAAGGCAATCCATTGAGGGTCTGCAAGTCTTATCTACTACTCTGAGAGCTTGTGCTCATTTCTCAAAGACAGCTCTATCCCTTAAAGAATTCTAGAGTTGGGCCAAGGATATAGCACAGCAGCACAAGTACCTGCCTGGCAATTCCTGGTACCGAAAACAAAGCAAAACAAGACAAAACAAAACAAAACAAGAATTCTAGAGTCATCAGGTGAAATATTTTTCTATTGTATTCTATTATGGTCATGGCCTCATTATATGCTACCATGCTTTTAGAACTATAATTAGTTATTCTTATATTGAATGAGAATAATGTACTTATTCTTAAAAATTTTTATATAATGAAAAGTAGATTCTATTTCTCAAATAGAATTCAATCTTTATAAATTCTTCTTACAATTATCCAAGTTAAAAAATTCTCTTAGTAGATTCATAATTATCTAGATTGGGTACACCAAACTCGAGTAGGGACAGTATTAAATTTTGTTGATCTGAAGGCTTAATTTGAAGTTTGTGTTATGACTTACACCTGTACAACTCACATAGATCTGAAAAGTCAAGAATTTAGCAACTCTTAAAATCATCTCTTATAAAACAACTTTTATATTGAGTGCTTACAATCTTTAAGATATTGTTCTAAACAATTTACTAAATTTAACTTCTTTAACTTATTTTTACTCCCAGTGAAGAAATGAAGATACTGATGAACAGAAGGGTCCTAATTAAAAGGTCCTGGTTAATAGGTCCTTGATTAATGATTATCTTTACAATGGAATAAAAATGCATATTATAGACAGGCAGGTACAAATATAATGTCCTTAAAACAACTTGAATCCCTAGATGAGTAAACTGGTCTATTATGGTCTGGGCCTAGATGTCCCTACAAACTCTCAGGCAGTTATTGGACTTTTTCAGAGTTGGCTGAATCTAGAGCATGTGATGCTTGGCTTAAGAGTGTGTAACTACTAAATCAGTCCAGTGATTGGTTTGACACTACCCTAATTATGGTAGTATGGATAAGATAAAAGGGACAGAAAGAGACTTGTCTTCTCCTTGTTGTATTTGCTGTCTTCTGCTGTCATCAACTATTACCGTTCTGCCATGTGCCACCTTCTCTTGGAGCCAGCCAATTATAGACTAAAACCTCTACAAACTAAATAAACCATTGTGCTTTTAACTTTGGGTGTTGGGTAGTTTGCTTCATCAAGAGAAAACAGTAACTAAGACAATTTGGTTCCAGGAGCAGGGTCATTGCTGTGATATTACCTGGGCATGTGTTTCAAGAGCCTTTGGAACTGTCCTATGAGAAGAGGAAGATTTGCAAAAGATTTGGAGATACTGGCTGAAAAAGTAGAGCTGGAAACCCAGAAGCTGTACTGTATGGGAGATTCTGATCAGAGCTCAGAAGAACAGAAAGCTGCTAAAGACCAGGCTCAGAAAGTTTCTGATGGGAAGGACTGCATTGGTGACTGAAGTCCAGACTATGTGTGTTTTGGCTTGGCAGATAGTTTATCTGCCTTTTGCTTGTGTTCACAGACTTTGCCTGAGACTGAGATTAAGTGTGGTGGACTAGTTAATCTTATAGAAGAAATTTCAAGGCAGTGGAATGTTGAGGTAGAGGCATGACTACTGTTGAGGGGTTTTAAGCCATGTTTATGTTGAGAATCAAGAACAAAGAACCCAACAGAATATTCTAAGAAGTTGTGATTATGGCCAGGAAGGAAGCTCAATAAAGTCGCAGCCTGCATAGATAGAGCAGAGGAGATCTTAATTGCTGAGAAGGAATAGGAGAATATAGAAGAAGTCCTGAAGGCATTACAAGAAGCAACAGCACTCCACCTTTTGCAGTCTCAAAATTTCAGTGGTGAACAATTTTGCATCGAGAAGAAAGCCCCAGAGTAACATGTTCCAGAATGGTGGCAGCCTAGAGAATTTGTTCCTCAGAATTAGGTTCAGAATGTTTGGCAATCCACGTACTCAACCACTATGCTCAAAAGAGAAGAAAGCCTGTCTACTGCTCCAGCAGGCAGGAGACCTTGACATCATTCACATGGTTTTAGATGCATGAAGAATGAAAAAGTTGTGGAGTCACAATGGCTTCCATTAAGATTTCAGAAGAACTCCTGGGAGACCAGGCAGTGTGTTCTTTATAGGGCAGTGTGTGAAGCTATGAGCGTGAAACCAAAGGTGCAGTAGAGAACCCTGAAATTTGGAAAAGCCAGGAACATGGATTGTCTAAGGAAACTGCAACAAGGGACTAGATCTGGCTTAAGAGAGAAGTCATGGGACCTATCACCACTGGCAGTGCCATAGGGGTGGAGTCAACCAAACCCTTTGGAGTTCACATCTTGCCACATATTGCCTTGGAAGATGCATACGGACCCACAGCACTTAATGTTTGCCCTGCTGGATTTTAGAATTGCTTATATTTCATTCCTTTGTATACCCCTTGTCTTGGTTACTTTTCCCTCATTGCTGAGACAAAACACTTGACCCCCAAAATTAGGGAAGGAAAGGTTTATTTAGCTTAAAGTTTTTGGAGGTTTCAGTCCATAATCAGTTGGTTCCAAGGCAGAGTGGCATGGCACTGAGGCAACACTTCAAGGCAGCAGCCAGAGCAAAAAGTCACTGGAATAAAAGTGGCAAGAGCAAGCCTCTTCTCCTCCCTTATATTGTACACAGGCCACCCCCTCCCTCCAGGGTTGGTGTAGCTTCACAAATATCCTTGCTTCCCTTTGCACAGGATGAGGATATTTACAAAGTAAGAACCCTGGCTCCCTGCTGAGTTTCTCAGTTAAACTTCTGACCTTCTCAAATTGACACAAAGAACAGGTAACTGCTTGTGCTCTACACCCCAGGATGTAGAGCTGCTGAGTTACTTAATTGAGTGTCTAGACTTCTCAAGCTGATACAATGTATAAACCATAACACCCCTATTTGTAACTTTTGTGATGGAAATATCTATCACATGTCATTGAATGCTAGAAGTGCTTAATGTTCTTTTCATTGTCACAAGGAGTTACAGCTAACAATTTGCTTTAAATCTCAGAGGAGGCTTTGGATTTGAACTTTTCATCAATGCTGAAATTGGCAATTCTTAGAGATGTGCATGAGTCTTTGGAAGTCTAGGGACAGACTGTTAGGTTTGTGTCTCCTGTAAAAGCCTCATGTGGTTGTAAGGCCTTTTTAGGGGTGACTGAATCTAAAGTGTGTGATGCTTGGATTAAGTGTGGGTGATTACTGAATCAGTTCACTGATTGGTTTGTCACCATCCTAATCATGGTCTTTGGGATAAGATAAAAGGAACAAAAAGAGGCTTGTTTTCTTGTTGTTTTTGGTGTCTTCCGCTGCCATGAACTGTTGCCCCTCAGTCATGTGCCACCCTCCTTTGGAGCCAACCAATTATAGAATGAAACTTCTATAAACTGTGCTAACTAAACCTTTCCCTCTTTTACTTTGGACGTTGGGTATTTTGTCTCAGCAATGAGAGAAAAGTAACTAATACACAGTCCAAGGCAGTGGGAAATAAATCTTTTCTGGAATTATAATAAGTACCTCTGGAGGTATTATTTTAAGTTACAAATAGTCACTGTCCCAATTGTCCTTTGTCAGTCGTGTATGCAAGCACAATCAATCTTTTAGTTGAATGAACCCAAATCAATTACCTTTACCAACCTGATCCAAGAAGAAGTGTATTTCTAAGGAATGCATTATTGATGGTAATATATGTTGATCAATTGGGAGCAACTATAAACACTGAAGTGTGGATGACTTTCTATTGCCTACCTGTTAGTGGTAACCAAGAGGCAACAAAACTAGTGCACATAGAAACTGTCATGAACTTTTTCCTTTTAAGGATCTATTGTTTACCTTTGTACAATTTGTAATGATTGATCTTTTTATGTTCATTATGTTTTATTCAAGCTTTTGTATGCTTCTGCTAATTATTTGTCACAGGCTCTAATTAGAGAAATATAACTCAAAATTTATGTTTATTTTACTTTAAAAATATTTATCAAGTTTTCTCCATTTAGAATGGTGACTAAAACTATGACACTTGAAAAGATAATCAAAAAGAGTCGAAATATTCACATTCATTTGCAAACGGGAATAATCTCAATATAACATGGTCAAGATTGGTGATTTCCAAAACCGTGGTTATTTCTAGAAGTAAATGGCACTTTCTTGAAGTAAATAGTGCTGTCTTTTCCACACACTACCATAATTCTATGTTCTCCTTTCAAAGACTGTAGCCATCTCATTTTTATTTTCTTCAAACCATTAATATATTCTTATTTTCCTACTTCATAGATAATTTTGATAAGAAATCTTTGCTTTATTATAGCTTGGGGTTTTTCAAAAGTTTGATTTCATTGTGAAGTCAAGGTTTTAAAATTCCCTGTGGGTAAATTTTTTGTGGCTTTATTTTCATGTAATTTACTAGATTAGTTCTGAGCTTAACTACACTTTCATTTGTTGTTTTGTGTTCTTGTGTGCATGCATGCATTTCTGTATACATACATGAATGTAATAGTGACTTTCTAAAATTGTCATACTGAACGAGTCAGGTGAACACCATCATTACTAATTCATGAAGTAGATGTGATTAATCAGTATCACACATATATACCCATATGTATTCATATTTATTAATATCTATGTTTATATATCAATTGATATATATGTAATATATATAATAGGTAATTACATATTTTCTGGGTTAAGAATGTTTCCTCACCTAATAATGTCTATTTTGGTAGCTGATCTGATTCTGCTAGTTTTCTGTTAATGAGAAATACAGTTTTATGAGAAGTTGAGAAAGTGTTTTTTAAAAATCTCTACTTTTCTAAGCAGATGGGATATATTTTAGTCACAAAAATTAGAAGATGTATTTATATTCCTCTCAAATTTTGTGTCTCAGAAGTAGCATAAAAGGTTTGGATTATCACATACTTTCCAAAAGACAGTAAAGTGAAATTACCAAAAATATGTACCTGTATATATATTCATATATATATACATATATATTCACACACACACACTTTAGATAACTATACTACTAAGCTCTGGCAGTTCATCAAAAAGAATGGTTTGTGCTTTGATTGTTTGATTGATCATTTTTTATGCCTATATCTTGCAATCTGAACAGTTACTTTGAAGATAACAATACACAATATATTAACCAGTGTTAATCTCCTGTTGTTTTATTTTGAAGTTCTGCATCATCGTTTTTATTTTTTTGTGTTTAAAATAAAAAAAATAAGGAGAAATAAATAAAACACTCGCTAAATCCTTCTGGGAACAGTTAATCATATTTGAATATCATTATGTTTCCCATTGTTATTTCTCTAAATTGATATTTAAATTTGGAGATCTATTTGCTATTTAAAGTAGTATAATATAACATAATATAATCAGTAAGGCTCCTCAAGCCACATCACCTTATATCTGTAAAATGTAAGTATTGTGTCCTTAACATGACATCAGTAAAAAAACCAGGCAAGATGGAAATGTTTGATAACTATCAATAGCATTCATATAGCAAGCTGAACTAGGAGAATCTTAGGTATAAATTAAAACTGCAGTTAAATCTTAAAGAAAATGTAAGGCAGAGCCAACATAATGCATTAATAATGTGATTTCTGGAGCCTTCGTTCTATGCACTGATTTTAATTTTTGTGTAAAATGAGAAGTACATAAAATAGGTAATTTTAATTCATGTCTTTATTGGTGTATTTATCACACATGTTCATTCTGTGATGATTGTTTTAATTTTTGTTATTTTAACTATATATGCATTAGACACATTGTTTATACTTTGTGATGAATTATGGCTTTTTACCCAACATCATGTTTTATTTTTAAAAAGAGTTGTCCATTTGTACATTATTTATTTCATTCATTTTCACTATAACTAGCTGTATAGCTTTAATATACATTTTTTAACTATAGAAAAGATTGAGATTCTATTCATGTTTAAAATATGTTGCATTGGTATTACTGAATTGTGAATGTTTTGCATTTGCTTGTCTGTCTTTATATATGTGTGTATATGTATGCATGTTTATATTTATATGTTAAAGCATAAATAGTATGTTTCTTAATTTAGTTAGATCTTTATCCTAGATTTTTAACTTCTGGACATCTAGAATTAAAATTGCTGAATCACAAGATATTTGTGCATTCATATTATTAGATAGTGCATATTTTTATGCAAAGTTGTTCAATTTAATGATTACATACTTATGAGAGTTTCACTAGCCTAAATCATAGTCAATATTTAATGTAACTGATGTGTTAATTATTATCAATATAATGGGTGAGATACAGTATATCATTATCAGTTTGTCTCTAATTTCTGAAAGAGGTAAATATTTTTAAATATACGTGAGTTATTTGTTTCTTATCTTCTTTAAATGTCTGTTCATGTCTTATTGCCCATTTTCTTTCCATTGTTGAATGTAGGCATTCTTTTTATATTACAAATGCTAATCCTTTGTCATTTCAGTGCTCTGCAATGATTCGTTTGTCCTTAATGCATTTTTTCGCACATAAGGTGTCATTTAATGAAGACAAGTGTTCATTTCAATAAAGTTGAACTTGTTTTTTCTTTTATATTTTGTACTTTTATCTGTTGTGTAAAACAAGCTGCCTAACCAAATTATAGCTTCCTCTAAAATATAATAGTTTTATTTTAGGCAATATGCATCCTCACTTCTCTTCTGATTTTGTGTGTGGTTTGAAGTAGCTTTTTTCAAAAAAAAATTTCTTTGAGGATAACTAACTAAAACACTCATTTACTGAACAGTTCATTCTTTCCCTACCTGTCTGATATCCAGCTCTCTGATCCTTGAAGTCTCCATCAATTCATTTAGTGTTCATTTCTGCAATTTTATTTGTATAATTTATTCCTGTACAAACTGGTTAGAAATGCCACCCACTATCTCAAACTTTGTTTTTTTCATCCAACATTTTTGATGTTTTTTTTTGTTATAAAAAATTTCTTGGCACATTTTGAACCCCACAATATGAAAAATTTTAAATGCATTTTTGACGACAAAACCTAGACAATTAGAGGGCATAAAATTATAATTCTAGGCATAGTTATGGCCCTGACACTATTTGTTTTTTCAAAATTTTGCTTTGGACACTTGATGATCTTGGTAGAGTTACTTAACCACCTCTGCCTCAGTTCCCTTAATGACTTAGTAATTGGAATAGCAGGACTGTTGAAATCATTCAGTGAGCTGAATAGTTGTAATGGTAGCTTACACTTAGTATCTACTCAATAAATGCTAATAATGTTCTTTCCTAAAATGACAAGAAAATGAATGTTGGATTTTTCTGAAATCAATTTGCATATTATGATTTCGTTAAGTTAGGAAAAGCAAAATTTGAAGAAAAAGCTACTTCTAGACTGAGTTAAGAATGACAGGGTGCTATTAGTAATAAAAGCATTTTTCATATTGTAATAAAGGCCATCTGTAGTAAATATGTATAGTCTATAATATATATGGTCTCAAATTGGACATTGTATTCTTTGATTCTCAAATATTTGCTTTTTTGTTGTTGTTGTTGCTGTACTGGGCATTCAACTCATAACCTTGCAATCGCCAGCCAGGTGCTGTGCCACTGAGCTATATTCCCAGCCTCAAATTGCTGCTCTTATGAGCCAGATTTGATCTTTGTGATATTAAGTTCACAGTGCAAAATTTGTCAGTCTCTTAAGAAAGATTACCTGAATCTGTGTTTAAAATGCTTATTGTCAGAATCCTTGCCTGGATATTTTCATTCAATAGGTTTCTGTTGGGTCTTATGAAAATTACTTATGTAAGTGTTCTTGGAAATCTTGGAATTAAAATTCTATGACATCCATTGCTAGAATAAAATGTAGCATGTATCCTATTCTGTTTTCAGCTCAGACTGAAAGTCCTCAAAAAGTTATTTGTACTTCAATGCATTTCATTGTACTATAGAGATTATTGCATAGTCCCCTCTCAGCAATCAATTGAGGAAATATGAGTGTGAGAGGCCTCTGTGAATTTGGAACAAGCAATAATTCTACTTGCAACTAAATAATTATCTAAGTTTTTTTAAAACTTTTTTTGATGTTTGTATTTTAGTTTTTCCCTTCAAATGAATTCAATCACACTAATACCATTTTCTTGAATCCTCATGGAATACAGCACAACTTTCATTACTGAAATTTCTTCTTGAGTTTTCCAATCACCTTGAAATGAAACAGAAAACAGAATCATTTCTTCTTGAGTTTTCCATTGCCCCTGAAATTTAAAAAAATAAACATATTTAGTAACTTCATTAGCATATTTACTATAACGAGAGTGACTCTGTAAAAAAAAAATCAAATCAGTTCACATCATATGTTGTGGAGTGCTAGATTCCGGTATGAGCACCATGGCCTGTCTTACACTGTGCAAGAAGAGTTTTGTGAAGTAATAGTCTCATTTTACTGGGTTTCTGCAGTGTATAGAGCAGAACTATATCATGCATAGTCAAGAGAATGTTTTAGTGACTAACATAAGAACATAATGTTCTGGTTCTAGCTATTATAGATTCCCAATTAACTTCACTAAATTCTTATGAGTTGATATTTCACTATGGCTCTTTCATTTTATTTGAAAATATACCACCTTGAGGCACCAAATAAAAGCATTTAAAATATTCATTCAAAAATATGTTCCCAAACTAATAAGAAAGACTGAAATTTAGATACCTTCAGCACATTAGCTGAATGTTATATATGTTCAACTGGAAAATGGGTAAGACGATGTGGTCCTTGCATTTCTTACTAATGCAATTCTGCTATCCCAACTCTCTCTCTCCTCCACCAAACTCACTGGAATAGAAGAAGTAAAAATGATTTTTAATAAGAAGTTCCTTCTTTCTTCTATAAAGTGCATCAATTCTGATTATTGAGCATGGTTTGTTTGTATCCAGCATGAAGAGTTCTGAAGGAGCAATTAAACTCTAACAATGGAATTTCAGTATAGAATGGACAATATGTCAGGTATTTAGTTTTGATATCTTTATTTCTATTCACATCTTTATGTACTGTGTGAATTTTTCCTTAATTTAATTTTAGCACCATTATTGTGTCTTCTGTTTAATTTTTTATAGCATGCTATAATTAAGCTTTTATTTGGAAGTCATTTTAAACCCACTGCATTGCTGTCATGAAATTGTTGGTAATATGTGATTACATTATGTAGTCTTTTGCCAGGACATTCTTGTAAATGAAGCATTATCCTCAGAGATTTTCTTGGCTGAAAATGTAAGTAATTAAAAAGTAAACAAATATTATCTGTTACATATGCTGCAGTAATAAATACTTCACTATAATACCAGTTAATGTGTCTTTGGGGATATAGATTAATCCTGCTACAACATGCTTCATAAATGGATAAATAAATGAGTAAGCACTTAAAATCTTATGTTCTATGGCATGTAGATGCCCAAGGCTTTTACATGTTCTGTCTTTGAGTATTAGCACGCTTCTTAACTGGCATTATCAATAATCTGCTAATAATATTTGTTATTTCATAATGATGCTAGCTATGGATAAAGAAAAACAGAATCATTCATCAAAAATTCCCAAAATAATGTCTAATGTAAGTAATAGTGTAGGAAAATAGGGTCTCTTTACCTAAGGGTACTAAGATAATGATTAAAAATCTTTTGGTAGGTAATCTGGCAATATTTATCACTGTCTTAAAATATGCATAACTTTTTATTCATTAATTTTACCTTGGAAATTGTCTTAAAAATCATTGAGATGTGCACAAAGGAATGTATAGAAGATGTTAGATGGTTTTATTGCTTCAAACATCAAACAACTGTCAATATAGGGATTATATTTTTCCAAATACAAAAATATTGTAAGTAACCTAAACATATGTCTGTAGAGAATTAGTTAAGCAGAATTTGGCAGATTCATTTTATATAATTTTATACACCTATTAAAAATCAAGTTATGGGAGAAAAACAAATGATACGTTGCAAAAGGTTTATTACGCACTAATAACCAACAAATAAAAATGTTTAAGTTAAGGAAAGGTTTTTATTGATTATTAAGATTATGTTAAAAATGATGCATTAGGTTTTTACTGGTTTTTCAGATTAAGTTAAAAACAATGCATACATCAGCAAAATGGTGGAGGAGGAGTTACCAGCCTTCATCCTTCTACAAAAACGCAACAATTAGTTATTCATGAAAGAAACTATCTTTGGGAGGGCTTGAGGGTCCAATTAAGAACCTGCAGTAATACAGTAGCAACAAAAACTAGAGAAAACCGTAAAGAAATGATCACAGAGAAGACTAGCATAGCAGACATACCTAAAAATGGCAAGGAACAAAGAAGGTGGATGAGAGCTTTCAATGTTAGCCACCTACTGAGATCCCCATTGACTTGCTCTCCAGAGAACCCTGACAGCACTTGCCACTGAGGAACTCAATGTGTTAGCCATGGATCTCCTACAGCTTTCACAGTATAGGTTCCCTAGTGTAAATCAACGTGGACTCCAGTGTATTCTGCAGAGGTTTCTATCAGGTTTCACAGATTTCAATTAAGCACCAAGTATGGCTGCTACAGTCTATTAGAAGAGACTCTAATGCCTTGTCTTTTAAGAAGATGCCTCTATTCCAAGACTTAATATCATACCAGGGACATTGCACACTCCCTAGCTCCTGGACCTTGTGTGCACTCATGCTCCAGATCCTGGTTCTGTCATCATTCCATGTGTGTTTGTCGCTAAACATCAGAACTATTACTGTTGCAAACTTCTCATGCTTCAGAACTCAGAGATATGATCGCTGCGTACATGTTACCACTTCAATCTCTGGCTCAGCACTCACATGACAGATAATGGAGTCATAATTGCATTGAGTGCATCTACATTGTGGACCTTGGAACTGTGGTTGCAGTTCACGTGTGTATTTTCTATTCAGTGGCAGAGCACAGTTCTGTGACTTCTCCATGGGAGTCCAACTATACCTATAGGAAAATCTTTAAACACTTTCAAAATAAATCAAAACTCTCTAACTCATTCAGTGTGTTCAATAAGAATTCTCAAGGGAAATGAAATAATACATTGAATTGAGTGAAAATATAACTACAATATATCAAAATTGATGCACAGAAAATTAATTAGGGAAGTTTATAACACAGATTGTATTTATATTATAGTTTCTTGAATTAAGCAACTAGAGGAAAGAGGAAATTCATTCAAATCAAGAGAAGTAAAGCAAACAATAAAACTAAGGAATCAATGATAATGAAAGATTAGAGAAAATCATTTAAAAATCTGTTCTTTGAAAAGATTAATTCATTTGCCAAACCTCTAGTAAGACCATTAAAGAAAAAGAATGATCATCCAAATTTCTAATATCAGGGATAGATAGAGCATATCTCTGCAGTTTTTTTCTGATATTCAACTCTATATATTAATTTTAAATAAAATGTATCTTTTCCTTAAAATGTTTGATTCAACCAATACAACACTTGCATGACAGATAATGGAGTCGTTATTGCACTGAGTTCATCTACATTGTGGACCTTGGAACTGTGGCTGCAACCAGTGCAAAACAGATAATTTGAATAATCCTGTAACTATTAAAGAAATTGAATTCTCAATGTAAAAAATTATAGAAATAAAACTTACAGGTCTTAATGGTTTTACTGAATTCTACCATTTAATTAAGGCCTATCAGAATTTTCATTCAATACATTCCTAAAAGTAGAAAACAAAGGTTTTCAGTTCATTGCTTGAGCTAGTTTATTCTTATACCAAAATGAAACAAAAATAATACAAAACAAACAAAAGTTCAGTTGATTTTCATTTATTTTGATTTTCTTTTCTTTTATGAATTTCACAATTATTCTCGGGAGCCAATGTCTGTTATGAACTTATGATCAAAAATCTTCAGAAAACGTTCATAATTTGATCCAGAAGTGTGTGAAATGAGTAAATCTATAAAGCATAATAAGATCAACTAGGGTTTATACCAAGGTTCATCCAACGTTCCAAAGCCAGTCAATGTAATCTCTTATATCAATAAACTAAGAAAAACAAATCATACTATCACATCAATTATTTCAATGAATCTATTAGAAAAGTGCATCAGTTATTTTTGTTAAAAATTCTCAATAAAATAGAAAAAAGGGAATCTTTCTCAACCTAACAATGTCTACAAAATAATACAGCTAAAGTTTAATTAATGGCGAAAGACTGAACACTTCACCCCTACTATGCAGAACATAGTAAGAATGTCCATTATCATTGCTTTTGTTCCACAAAGTACTGGAATTTCTAGCCACAGCAACAAGATAAGGCAGAGAAGTGAATGGCATGCATATAGAAAAGGAAAAAAAATCATCTTTATTTGCAAATGACATAGTAATTTACAAAGGGAAAAAATTCAAGAATTACAGAAACCAGAAAACGCCAGTGAGTAATAAACAAGTTATTCAAGTTTGCAGAATATAATATCAGTGCTCAAAAATTAATATTATATCTACGGTATTTACAATGAAAATGAGGAAGCAAGTTAAAAACACACACTATTTAAAAATGACCTGAAGAAAATGAAATACTTAATTGTATGTCTAGCAACACATGTATGGGAGTTGTAAGCTGATAATACAAAACTAATGAAGTAAATAAAAAATCAAATAAATGAGTAAATACATATGTTCATAGATTGAATGGTTCAACACAGTGAAGATGTTAGTATTTGCCAAACTGCTCTGTATGTTCAATACAATTCCTATGAAAATTCTTATAGTTTTGTTGGACACAGAAATATTTGCAATAAGATTGATATGGAAAAGCATAGGCTAAAGAATCATGAGAACAACATTCCAAAAGATGAATCAAGTTAAAATAGCTATGTATGCATCAATACATAATGTAATCAAGACTGTGGTATTGGTAAGTGAATATAAACACAAATTATTGAAAGAAAATGCAGGAAAAATACACATAAATATGACCAACTGATTTTTGAAAAAGATATGAAAGTAATTCAAGTCAGTGGAGTATGGTACTCATTACTGCTATACCAACTGGAAATTCAAAGGCAAATAAAACCAGAAAATAATATGTACTGACTTTGATTTTGCTCCTTTTACAAAAATTACTCCAACTATATCACAAACTCACAAATATAAAACTATAAAAGTTTTAGGAAAACAGACAAAAGTTTCCAGATTCTAGGCAAAGCAAAGTGGGGGGAGACTTGATATCAATTTGCTATCTATAAAACATTGATAAGTTGAATACATGTTCTCCAAAAGACTCAAAGAATGTGAAGGTGAAGGGGTGGTAGTTTAGTGGCACAGTGTTTTCCTACCATTCACGAGGCCCTGGGTTTGATCTCTAATACTTATAAAAAAGAAAAGACAACCACAAATTAGGAGCAAATATTTACAAAGTGTTTTAGATAATGGCTGGACAACTTTTTATAAAACTCAATTTTATAAACTTCAGTTGTCATAGGCTGAAAATGCAGTCTTGGTCATTTATCACTGAGAAATGACAGCCAGAGTGTCATACGAGTACTTGTACCTGAATGTTCACAGCAGTTTTGTTCATATTAGTTCCAGTGTGTAAGGAATCTATACATCATTTAATAGCTGAGTAACTAAGACGCCTGAGGTATGGATATACCATGGAATACTAGTCAGCAACCAAACAGAAATGATATGCCTGAATTTTGGGGGATTTGTGCTGGGTAAGAAAGGCACTTCTATAGGTTATAATGTTTTGAAAAGGTAAGATTTTATAAATAGAGATGAGATTCATGATTTCCATTTGCTATGGCATGATGGGAAATAGAGGGAATTGTGTGTGATTATAAAAGGGTAACAATGCAAAGCATCTTTGTGGTAATGAAACCAATCTTTATCTTGACATCAGTTCTTGTTTTGAAAATTTACCCATGTAGTAAAATTGTATAGAACTAAACTAAATTACACAAAGAACACAAGGAATCTTTGCACCTTTTAAAATCAACTGTATGTGAATCTACACTTACCTCAGGATTTAAAAAAGATAAACAAAGTGGGGCATATTTCATGATGAAATCTTGGGTTAATAGTTAAAAATTGTAGAAAGCCTTTCAACAACACCTTGAACTAGGAGCTTCTTTTTCTAATTTGTTATTCTCATTGGTACGTCTATACAACACATCTCAATTCTTTTTTCCCTTTTCCTCTATCCTGCTTTTATCTTGCCAACACACATTCCTTTATTTATCTTGTAAGTCTTTATAAAGTTAGTTAACATGTATACAGATTAACAACTAGATTAATGGGCTAAAAACATATAAAACACATGAGACAATTATACTAAATCAAGATACACTTTCAGATACATGGTCCATGCTGGATTACAATAGCTTTTATTTTTCTCTTCATAAAACCCCTAAAGCTTACATAATATTGACAAAACATAAAACATTTTTTCTTTAAAATTGTAAACAGGGCGAGGAAGTCCATATTTTCAGTACTTCTACTAAGTGTCATGATAGAGACTGTAGCTAATGCAACAAAATAAGAAAAAATAAAAGAAATTAAAGCTCTCCACTACTTAAAAGAAACAGTGAAATTTTTGGTATTTGTGTATGAAATTATCTGCCATGCACTGAATCCTAAGAAATCTATACAAATTTATCATACATGAAAACAACATAAAGCGTTTCAACCCACAACAGCATCCAAAGTACAAAATACTTAGGAATAAATTTTTAAAAAGCAAACTACAAAATATTGTTGAGAGAAACAATGATAGAGCTATATAAAGGGAGAGATAATTCATGGTTTGTAAGTCTCAGTATTTTCAAGATGATTTATCTTACTAAATTGATCTCTAAATTCAATTCCTATTATCTGCTAGCAAACTCTTTTCATGGAAATTTTCAAGTTATTCCTAAAAGTTATACGGAAAATTAAAGAATCTAGAATAGTCAAAGCTACAGTACTCTTAAATAGAACAAAGCTGGCTGAGTAGTATTCATTCCTAAATTGATGGGTATTTGGTTTGTTTCTAAGATTTAGTTTTTACAAATTGTGCTGTTATAAACATGGTGGATATATATCACTATGGTATGATGTTTTCAATTCCTCTGAGAAGATACCCAGAAGGGAACTATCTGGATTGAATGGAACCTCTAATTCTAATTTATTGAGGAGTCTCCACACTGTTTTCCACAATTGTTGTACCAGTCTACATTCCCACCAACAGTGGGGAAGGGTTCCTTTTACCCCACAGTCCCTCTATCATTAGTTATTGGTTGATTTCTTGATGTTAGCCATTCTTTCTGGAGTGAGATGGAATCTCAGTGTTTTAATTTGCATCTTTCAGATGACCTATGATATTGAACATTTTTTCATATATTTATTTGCCATTTGCATTTCTTCATCTGAGACATGTATTCATCTCAGATGCCCAGTTTTGGATTTGAGAGGCCTGATTTTTTTTCAGTTCTTCTTATATTCTAGATGTAAGTTCTTTGTCTGATGGACAACCGATTATAGTTTTCTTTCTTTCTTTTTTTTACCATTCTGCGGGCTGTCTTTTCACTCTGTCTATGATTCTTTTTTTGTGTGTAAAAGCTTTTTATTAATGTGAAATCCCATTTGTCAATTCTTCGTAGTATTTCCGGTGTTGTCTGGGTTTTGTTCATGAGCTCTCTGTCTACAACTATGTCTTCAAGATTTATACCTATTTCTCTTCCTGTAGATTTAGTGTTTCTGTCTTA
>RJWM01006576.1:0-83509 GCA_004363535.1 Dasyprocta punctata
AAAAAATCAAGCAACAACAAATGCTGGAGGGGCTGTGGGAAAAAGGAACTCTTCTCCACTGTTGGTGGGAGTGTAGACTGGTGCAGCCACTGTGGAAGTCAGTGTGGAGATTCCTCAAGAAGCTAGGATTAGAGATCCCATTCAACCCAGCTATCCCTCTTCTGGGCATTTTCGCAAAAAGAATTGAAAACATCATACCACAGTGATATCTGTGCACCCATGTTTATAGCAACCCAATTTGTAATAGCCAGATTTTGGAAACAACCCAAGTGCCCATCAATCAAAGACTGGATAAAAAAGATGTGGTATTTTTATACAATGTAGTACTACTCAGCTATTAAGAAAGATTGCATTGAGACTTTTGTAAGTAAACGGTCACGACTTGAGACCATACTCATAAGTGAGATAAATCAAACCCACATGTGTAAATAACGTATTGTCTCCCTAGTGTATGAAACGGAAAAGTATATATGATCCAAAATCTGTAATAAATACTACGTAAGGGTAAAAAAACAGCTCAAAGAGCAAAAGTAATTGGGAAGGGAAAAGGCTGAAAGAGAAAAGGGAAGAGGAAAAGATATAGACCTGTATATATGTATATGTAAGATAACTAAAATGAACACACTGCTGAATGTATTCGTTATTGAGAAAGAACAATTAATACTCATATGATTAGATCAATTTTACATGTCTATATCTGTTCATGTAAGTAACAATTTTGGGGATAATGATACGCAATATTGCAACCATTGTCAAGTTTCTATCATCCGGTTTTGTAAACCTGCAATGTTACTGTTGTGTATTTACTCTAGTCATTTGTTTGTCTCTTTTGCTTGTTGTTTTTGTTTTATCTCTTTTTTCTTTTTTTTCTTCGCTTAAATAAAAAAAATTTAAAAAAAAAATTTTGGGAGTATAGCCATTCACACTATATTGATTCTTCCTATCCAAGAATAAGGGATATCTTTCCATTATGAGACTCTCTTAGGTCAAAAATAGTTTTTAGATATTAATCTGAGGATCTGCACAGGTACACGACAAAGTTTTACAGGTACAGGATAAAATAAGAAAATAACAGCAACACTATACTTCTTTAATAACATTAAGTTTATTCATCTGAATATTCTGTCCTTTGCTGTGGGAATATGTCATTCTATGAATTTAATATTAAAATTCCAGTCCTTTATGAATAAATAGTACACGATAATTGACTTTGTATTTTTTGTTATGCATTTTTAAAAATATCCTCCCTTAACACAACAAAGAGTTGACAGTTAAATTTTAGTCCTCAAGAATTTTTTAGGAACCTTATTGATTTATGAAAGCCAAAATTCTATAAAATAGTAGTACAGCTGATCTCCTTGAGTCTGGTGACATCCACAGTCAAAATTTGTTAGTTGTAGGACATTCTGCCTGAAGCCCAGGACCAGGTCACTCTTGCTCAAGAACCTTCAATGGCCTTTGTTGCATTGCAGGAGTACCCCAGTACCTACAGCAGCCTCAGGTCAGGCCAGGGGCCTCACTTTGCTTCTCTTTCAGCTCCAGGATTTTGATCATACGTTTAACTTCTAACTAACTAATTCATTTTCCCTTTCTCTCACTCTCTCTCAAATTTAAAGATCCATGGCACTATTCCAATAACTAGTTGCTTGAACTCGTTGCCTTCTAGAACCAAACTCTGTGATCCATTTTCCTGGTGAGTCCATCAATTAATTTTCTCGATCTTGCTGTCTTCACTATTTCCACTAGTCTGTACATCTTCTCAAGGAGGCTGACTTTGAGAAAGATTAATATAAATTTAACTATGAAAGGCAAAGCCATTGCTTTAATCTTGAAAGATATCCAGAAAGCCTAGATTTCTGTTTACCACATAAGTTTCAGAATTACAAAAACGGTAGGATTTCACAAACTCACTGAAGAGTCAGGGAGGTCCATGAAATTTTGTTAATGTTTTAAGACTGTATATGTAAGAATATATTTATATGTGTATATGTGTGTGTGTATTTGTTAAGGTTTTTAAACTATATTATAGGTATGTGAATGCATATATAATAATAATGATATCTAATTACTTTTCTCACTAATTTAAACTCCTCTCACTGCTTCCCAACATGAAAGTACCCATATTTACGTTAAAGGCAATGGAACTGTCTTTTCAGGGCAGAGTGATGTGAAAGAATCTTTATAAAGCACATAGCACCTCCTTATTCCTAACCTTACATTCAGTTAATACAAAAACTCACTTGACACACAACTTTTTAACGAGGCACCAAATAGCTTAAAATTGTTGGAAATGTATGATCTTATAATGTTTGACCAGAAAATCTACTAGAAAAATAAATTTCTTCTGAAGAGCCACTCTATCTGTTGTTATTTGTGTACATGGATG
Organism: Dasyprocta punctata; assembly: GCA_004363535.1. Classification (NCBI taxonomy): domain Eukaryota; kingdom Metazoa; phylum Chordata; class Mammalia; order Rodentia; family Dasyproctidae; genus Dasyprocta; species Dasyprocta punctata. The sequence goes on from RJWM01006576.1 coordinate 2,387, forward strand.
GCATTGAGGTAGCTGGTACATAGGAAAAACAGCTCTAAACTTGCAGCCTGAAAAAAATCCAAAAAATGAGGCATACACAGACTCCTGCCCTGTGGCCACGTGACTGTGGCAATTTATCTGTCTCTTTGAGTTTCGATTTCTTCATCTGTAAATAGGAGGAAAATTAAATAGCCTTCAAAAGTTATTTGAGGATTAAATGAGAAAACGTCTATGAAGAAATCTTTGTAATATTATTGCAGTACTACAGGGAAGTCGCAAGTTGAACATGGTTTCATTAAATTTGTGTTCAAAAAATTGCAACTATAACTCAAAAAAAAGGAAAAGAAAAAGCAAACTGCTTGCAATCAAAATACCTACTGAAAAAATGGAAAAGAAAGCAACTTGCATACATTCAAAACTTGCAACCAATGGTAATATTTCAAGTGACACAAAAATATTTTTATTATGTAAGTTTCTATTCACCGCTAATAAAAAATATTACTGTATTTCTTATTCCACACAGTCTGACTGGCAGGTTCAATTTTCTCTTTAGCTAATACAAAATGAACAACTCAGCAAATAATTGAGTACTGTGTCATAACATAAAATTACAGAGATTTATGGAGAACAGTTTTAAAACTAATTATATGTGCTTCTTACAAAAAGTCTTCTTGGCATGAACCATTCCAGTATTTTAATGAGGTCAAAAGTCAATCTGCAGTAGGGTAAGCGTGGGTAAGAGGTAAGGAAGTGTAAATGGCAATTATATGCTATATGTAGAAAGACATGCTGGAATCTAAAAGGCCACAGAGACAAGAAAGGGAGGAAGGAGTGAAGAGGTTCTTAGACTCCAAGCGAGCACAGAAGTGGGAGAGGAGAAACTGGTGGAACCAGAAGCCAGACTGCAGAAGTATGGGACACAAAGGAGAGGCAAGAAAATGGCAAAAGCAAATGCCTCGCTAGCACGTCTATGCACAGACTTATATTTTTTCCCTTTCCTTGTGGACCGCATGAAGGGAACTGCTTATTTTTCAGTGCATAATTTGCTGAAGCCACAAATGTCCTTCAGATGCTAAATGAAGTGACCATTTTCTAATCTATGGCTTACAATGAAGTATTTGACATCTTCACATTCCTGCCTTTCTTGCACTATTCTATTTTAATCTCCTAGAAAGTCTCCTTCTCCTAAGGCCGTCCCTGCATCATCAGGATAGACCGGGATACAGTGTGATGACAAATGACACTCTGGCATAACCCAGTGCAAGTATGTGCTTCACTCACACTGCCCATCCAGGACAGGCAGGTTGGAGGGGCTTGGATGTTGGTAGCTCCAAGGAGAAACAGGTTGAAATAGCCTCCTTCTCAACACACTTCCTAACCATCAGAGCAGGCAGGGAACCAGCTGGCTCATGTCTTGTCTCATAAATCTCTTGCCAAAACTGGGTGTGGCAATGCACACCTGTAACCCCAGCACTTGAACGGCTGTGACAGGAAGTTCACAAATTCAAGTCCCGCCTGGGCAATTTAGTGAAACCTTGTCCCAAAATTAAAAGGGCTGTGGAAGTAGCTTAGGGTGAAAGACCTGAGTTCAACCCCCAGTATTAACCACACACAAAAATCTCCTGCCCAGAAGTAATGTACATCACAAATCACTTCTGCTCACAGTTCATTGCCCAAAGCAAGTAGTATAGGCACAACTTTATAGGGACCAAAGAAATGAAATCCTACCCTATGCCCAGTATGAAAATGACAGGAATGTTTGTAAACAGTCACTGTGATTACATCTTCTACCTCCATTGTGGTATTTCATAAAAACCAATCCTTAACCTCGTCTTTCCACTGTATATATTCCTTCCTGAGCAAACTCATTCACTTCCTATATGAGAATGACCACCAGAACCTACCTATTGCACAAACCTCTCTCATAAACTTCAGACACCTGTATTTCTACTCGGATATCCCTAAATCATCTCTAACGTTGCATGGCTAAATATAAACTAATCACTGCTCCTGCTCTAACCCCATCCTCTAATGTGTTTGCTGTCTTTTTCTTCTTATTAAACTATCACTTTCTTTAGACTGTGGCTGTATTTTATGTTTGTATGCCCAGTACCAAATAAGATGCCTTTTATTTAAGAATCACACAAGAAAATATTTGTTAAATGAGTTACTGAATGATGAAGGCCATGCACATGGTATTTGAATACATTCTTCAGCCTCAGTTTATACATATTCTAAAGCCTCAAAGTGCCAACCTTAAAATTCAGTGTCTTGAAAGTATGTCTGCAGTTCAGAGATTAGCCTAAAAAGCAAGATTCCAGGAAAGAGAAAATCAGGGAACAAACGTATAAGGATTGATTGATATATGATGAATATTGTATATTTTTAAAATTTTATTACAATAAAAGACACATTGCCATTAATCCCCTTCAAAATACTCCCCTTGCTTCAAACAAACTTCTCCCATCATCCTTGCCACTTTCTGAAGTGTTTCTGGAAGTGCTCTTTCATGAGTGTCTTTACCACGTACAATCAAAAATACAGTGAATGCTGCTGCTGAGCATCATTCAACAGAATGGTAGGCTCGTAAAAACACTGTGGTGCATCCTCATCCACCTTATTCACCAGATCTGGCACCCTGTGACTTCTGGCTCTTTCCCTAAGTCAAAATGGCCATGAAACATAAATGTTTTCAAATGATTTCGGCATCAAGGTATGCTAAGCCAGCTAAAAGCCTATAAAACATAAGACTATGTTCACCCATGACTCAGCCCCCATTAACCCCACTGCGATGTTCTTAAAGTGCTGATATTAACTGACTGTCTGCCAGGATGTGCTGTCCTCTGTTTCCTTCCAAAGATAACATACAGTAACATATCGGCCTGCCCACAAAATGACTTCACCTAGCAAGCTGACACAAATTCCAGTACAGGGTAAAGATAAGACTTTCCTATGTATGACTATCACTGAGAGACAAACTGTTCTAACCAGGTTGTGCTTTTTGCTTTAAATTCTGCTCAGTGTAAGGGTTCAACACTGCTCTGAATCTGCCCTATGGACAGGAGCTCAGACAGTCCTGGCTGGTTATTATTATTATTATTATTATTATTAAAGGCTCCCAAACTTCTGATTTGGCCTTGGTCTCGTTGGTTTGGTTCGGTGTCAGACCATTACACAAGGCAGCCACAACAATACAACTAAAGACACCATATTTTTAAAGTGCCCAAATAGTTGCTGTTAGAATAAAGTTATCTATTCCTAGATAACCAAAATTCCCCCAAAGCATAGCAGCTTAAAATAGCAACTTTATTATTGCCTGGCTCCTGTGGGTCAGGAATTTGAAACAGCTAAGCTTGATTGTGTGGCTCAGGCGTTACCGCTGAGCCATCAGCTGGGGCTGCAGTCATCTCACAGACCAACTGAGGGTTTATTTCCAGGATGTGTCTCATGCACCTGTTGTCAAGATGCTTGTTTTTAGCATGTGGAGAGAGCACACTGCTCTCCACATTGGGTTGCTTGACTGTCTTCCTGCTGTAACTTAATGGCAGTTGGTTTCTCCCAGAGCAAGAGAAAAAGGCAAAGCCGCAGGTCTTTTATGATCCATTTCTCAGAAGATGCTGTATCACTTTTGTTTCTATTTCCTTTTATTTCCAAATTTTCTGCTTTCCTGAGGTTCACTTTTGCGGAAAGTGTTCACTAAGTAAAACATCATAATTCTGTTTTTAGTCAATCTATTTTATCACTATTTTTAACTTGTAGTAAACCCCAATGATTCTTTTAAAAATGAAAATGTACATGTAATTGTTATCAAAGTATTAAAATATAGACATATTTGCACTAAATTCTTTAAAAATTTAAATTTTTATTAGTACATTTGCAGTACATTATGATTACATTCATTGTGGAAAGCTGGTGCATGTAAATTTAGTTCCCCTTCCTCCCCACCCACTCCCTTCATCTTTTATTACCATTCCACTTGCACTGAAGTTGTAAGTTAAAATGAATACGAAAAAAAAAAAAAGAACTAAATTATCACTCATATGTTTTCAAATGTAATCGTGTACCATATAATAAAATTTTGTTCAAGGATCGACTGCATATACAGTAATGATCCCATAAAATTGCAAGGGCATTGAAATTTTTTCCATTGCCTAGTGATGATGCAGTCCTTGTTAATTCACAGTATAACACTGCTCCCATGTTTGTAGTGACACTGGGGTAAACAGACCTACCAGGCCACTGCTGTACAGGTAATGGTAAGACACACACCATCATATTTCAAAATGATAATGAATAGCTTTGTCACTGGTTCATGCCTTTTCTGTACCATACGTTCTACCATGATGTTAGCATGCACTTGTTTATAAAAAATGATATTGTAAAATAATTTGCCACATGATACCAGTAGCAGCTTCACACATCTTGTGTTCACCATGTCTCTAGATTGTAGCAAGAGGCACATTAAGTTACCCATGTAGGTTTGACTGAATATATTGTGATGTTTGCATCATAGCACATTACCCAATGACACATTTTTAAGAATATTGAGATATGACTGTAATCTATTTCTGGCTTTAAATATTCAAAACTATTTCTAAAATTTAAAAGGCATAAGTATTAATGGGATCCATTTTAAATCATTATTATTTAAAGTGAATATTTAGTTATTTGAAAATTTAATATCATTATATTAATCCCTTAGGAAAATAAAACCATTCATAACCCAAATATTCAATACCCAACTAGTTATCAATGTGCTACCACACTTATTGGACACTGCAACTAAATATACGTACAAATTTAAGAATAAAATGAACTATTTAACATTGCAAACTATACATTACCATCCATATGAAACCACTGAGAGCATATTACTAGCCCATGAGCACTTCTAAGACTACACATTAGACACAAAGTGATTCAGGAAAATGACCCAGTGAGGCACTGTGCGGTCTTCTGCATTCGCGCTGGTCAGAAGTGCTGACAAGTTATTTGATCCTTCCTGTCACTTAAGTGTCTCTTCTGCTCACATCCTCCCATGCTTTGTGGCTGTGTCCTTCTCCAGTGTGGCCACTACCACAACACACAACCTTCAGAGTCTACAAATGTAGTAGCATTTTGTTCCAATGAATTAGGGAAAGAGACCTTGGGAAGTTTTCCCAGGGGTCTGAAAAATGAGTCATGAATCAAGGCACTGTAACTAAATTTGACTGTGGGCACTTTTCTCTCTCGTCTTCCGTCACGGGAGAGTGGTAAGAAGGAACAGAAACGCTGTGCTTTGTTGCAGTAGTAGCCCTGCACCTCACTGCAGGCTGCTAGATGAAAACCACACTCTAAGCCAGGCCCAGTCACCAGTGAGTAATTGGAACTTTGGAACTCAAGATCTTCAGGACAGGTAAAGACTGTCCCCTTCAGGTAGGGCTGAAAGCAATGTGATTAACATCTGTGGTTGGTAGCCGGGCCTGGTGGCGCATGCCTTTAATCCCAGCACTCAAGAGGCTGAGGTAGGAGGAGCATTGTGAGTTCGAGACCAGCTTGGGCTACAATGTGAGCACAAGGCTGGACTGAGCTACATAGTGCAACCCTGCCTCAGAAAACTAGGGCTGGGAGTTTGGCTCAGTGGCTTAAGCGCCTGTCTGGCAGGCACAAGGTTGTGAGTCTGATGCCCGGTGCAGCACAAAAAAAAAAAAAAAAAAAAAAAAAATCTATGGTTGGGAATATTAGAATTGTTGGGACTAAAGGGCAGGCAAGAGCCTTCAAGTGATTTGTCTCTTTTAGTGTATTAAAATTTCTATTTCATTCCAATGGAAAGACTCAATGGAGAATCTAGCTTAAAAGGAAAATCACCTCTAGTTTTGGTAAATTATTTTCTATTTAATGATCTTTCAATTTTATTTTTAATACCACTGCCCTATTTAATCTAAGTTTCCTTTAGTCACTAGAACTGAGTTAATTTATGTAAATATGGCATATCTTCTATTAATTGTCATTCACAGAGAAATGTTCTATAGTTTGTATATATTCTGTATAATCACGTAGAAAGATCATAACAGTTACAATCTAAAATTAAGCACTTTGGGGGAAAAAAGGTGCTGTGCTTCCTTTCTTTTTTTTTTTTTTTTAATAATCAGAACATTCCATAGTTAGTTTTGTGGAGGTCTTACTCCTCCAGTGAGCACATGATAAAATGGATCCCAGATGCAGTTTTTATTTCACTAAATGCACCCTGAAAATGAACATACACTTTTATTTGGGAACAAAATTCAGTTGTAAAGTAATGGAAAATGCAATCTGAGATCAATAGCCTATTAAAGTGCCAGCAAGAGGGATAATTTCAGCTCAGTTAATCTGAAATGTGTGGCGATATTGTTTATTTGCTTGTTCATTCCTACATGTGAAGTGACATACATTTAGCTTAATTTTATTGGAATATAAAAGGTAGAATTGAGTAGCATTCAAAAGTATAATAGAAAATTCAAAATCAACAAGCTAACAATCTGAAGGAGAAAAAACTCGATATGAAACATAGATTCTTCTTGAAAGTATGGTTGGAATTTTAATATACAACATTCTCATTTAAATGATCATCTCATTTTTAAAAAGTTGATTGGCAAGAAAACAGAAGTGGGCTAGGTCTTTGAACTAGAACTAAATTTAAAACTGCACATTTCAATTTCTTAGATTTGGGCTTTTGTTATTGCCACTCTTATTTTTGGTTTTTTGTTTTGATACAGAGCTTTCCCTTACGAAAAATAATCTTCAACAAAAAGAGAAAATAAAAACATTATCTGGGACACTAAGTCATTCAGTTCTAACAAAAATGAAATTTTCTTCATATTCCTTTCAGCTTTCTGCTATGTGATTCAAAGTGGCAGGATGATCGCTGGGGCGGCTTACTGAAGAGGAAAGAGGAACCTCCCGCGGGAGCGTCAGCAAAGGGGCGCAGTCAAAGCTCAGATCCCTGGCCTGGCACCTCAGTCTAGAACTCCTGAATGGTGCCTTGCAGTAGAACAGGGAAAGATGCGCTTTTCACAAATGCACACCTGCACATTGCAAAATACACATTACCACCCATACGAAACCATTGAGAACTTATTGCTAGCCCTACAACAAGTGATTCTTAACACTGAATTTTAGTGCTTCCTACCCCCTGGTCTGGGCAGCGCATGGTATCACTAGTACAAGGCTATGTAGAATTTCTTGAGACTCTTGATGCTGTTATAAATGAGATTATTTTCTTGATTCCTTTTTTGGGTAGTTTGTTATTAGTGTCCAGAAATACAATCAGCGCTTAGTATCTATGGGTTTCACATCCATGTAGTCAACCAACCACAGACTGAAAGTATGTTTTGTAAAAATCGTGTCTGTACTGAACATGGGTAGACTATAAACTACACAGTGTGACAATAATTTATATGACATTGCATAACAATGTTTTAGGTATCACAAGTAATCTAGAGGTGCTTTAGAGTATATGATAGAATGTGTGTATACTCACTCTGTTGAGCTACCCTGTCTCCTGTTTTTCAACACATTGTGCATATTCTGATACCAGAGCTTTTGCATTTGCTCTTTCTTCTCTATACAATGGAACTCTTAGGACCTGCAACATTGGTAAGTTGAAAAGATGAGGAAGTACCAACCAGAGCATGAAGGAGCAGCCAGTGAGATAAGAGTAGGAAATGAGAAACAATAACAGAGTGAAATGCCAATGACACCTCAGGGCAGAGGGGGATGCGGGCTTAACCATTGTATTTAACAAGGGGGAAGTCCCCTGTACCTTCGTAAGAGCAGTATCACTGGAATGACTGGGGTGAAAGCACACTCTGCAGAGTTTTAAAAGCACTGGAAGAAAGATGTTGCAGAGAGATGGAACCAAAGGAATCGTGTTCAAAAAAAATTGGTGCTTTCAATGGGAAAAGACGACACCAGGTGCTCTTTATGACAGAATAAGCAGTAGCAGGGGAAAAATCAGTAGCTGTAAAAGAGGTAAGAACTGTTGTAGTAGGCAAGAATGGAGCTGCCCTTGCATGGGAGATAAGAAAACTAATCCCTCAATACTTATAGAAGTGAACAGAATCTATGATCACCCGAGAGTGTAGGTAATTAGATGCAGTGATAAATTTGTGGAAGTTCTCTTCACCTTACATCATTTTCCTCACCGAAAAATAAAGCCCACTCAGCCAAGAGGGAGGACTGAGAGAGGGAGCAAGGTGGGCAGTAAATTTCCTAGCAAATTCTCAGATTTACCCTGCTCCTGAAATGCACATGAGAAAAATCTACCTTCTTCATATAATTAACCTAATATTTTTTATAACCCCTCCACCCCATTTGGAGAAAATAAAAATACTTGATCAACTCAAACTTTGGCTTGCTGTCAAACTTTCGGCATCTGAGTAGAGGGGACAGCTTATAGAATCAAGGGTTAGCCCTTGAATGGAAACTGTCATCCTGACGCTGGCCTTCTCTTTGAGACGGCTGACGTAAATGTTGGGGAGGGTAAACTGTTCCGACTGAGAACAATGGTCATGTTATCTGAAGCTTCAAAGTGTTACCTTTGCTCAGCCATGGCCTTTTGAGGCCTCACCTCTATCCCACATAACATTCACTGACTCAGCTTCCCCTCAGCTCTTGCTTGCTGTGTAGCTATCCTCATGAAAACAAGGTGACTCCCAGGGCACATCCACAGCCAACCACTTGGGTCATTTCTCCAACAAGACCCCTCCAGACAGATCTGGATAGGGAAGCAGGAATGGTGTTTCCCACTCTTCTTTCTAACCACCTTCACCCACCTTCGTCATGCCATTGCCACGCATGCTGACACAGAGTCGTCCAATGTGGCAGCCACATTTGGATATTCAAAAAAGAAGACAGAACAAAAGCTACTCAATTTTTGGCTTTCTTGCAACTTTATCATCCTACAGAAGAGAAGTCGGAGATCTATGTCTGATGACTTCTGTCCCACACATTCACGGACCCAAAGGTGTAGGCTGCTGGGCTGACTTTCCGGCAGGGTCTTCCAGAGTACCGCATCCTTCTTCTGTTCTTTCAGGTCCTAACTGTTCTGCCTGAGTGGTAAAAGGGGTAGCTTCGTTATATTACAAAAGGAAATGTGTGATTTGAATACTCTGGGCATGATGCTAAATAATGAAAGCTTTGGGTCAGTGAGGAACAAAGGATTACTTAAGATTAAAATAGTGTATCAGTCCTGAAGTATTATCTCTTCCACAGGGATGATCATACATATTGATGTTTTCTATTTGCTTTGTGTAATTTGGCACTGAGATTAAAAAAAAAAAGACCTCACTTTCCATGACAGTATGGCACTAAAAGCATGACTTTTTCAGTATTTCATTCTATGATTATTTTAATTATTCATGTTTTGTTGTGATTGCTGTCTTTTTTATTTTAATTCTGCACTGAAGTGATTACAAAGAGCAAGTTTTTAAAAATCAAGTCAGTCAATAAACATGCTTTATTGCTATCTAAACTACACCTCAAAATATTATATTAACTGATTACAGGGGGCTACTTTATGTATTCCCTTTTAAAAGTTACTTCTCTAAATTGAAGGTTTCTATCAAACTGGCATTGCTGCTTTTTGCTTAACCTATAACAACCTGTTTTCCTCCTGGGAGAACAAAATCTCATTAACACACATAGGTTTGACAGTTAGTGATGTAAGGTTTCCAAAGCTTATTAGCACTTCCACACCACAACCTTACTGAGAACTTTCCTTGTCAAATAATCCACAGAAAACATTATATAAAAATAAAAAGTATAGCTTCACCAAAGAGTCCTGCAAGTTAACTTTGTACCTAATGAACCAAAAATTTCTACTTTGTTGACTGTTCCCATTCAATGTTTAGTAGATTAATTTCTCAATTATGCAATTGTTTATGAAGGAGGCAGTCAGTTCATTGGCGCAAAATGTTCTTCTGTAATATGACTACGGGGATGTTTTTGAGCTAAATTACAAATACATTGGAGGTTAGATAAAATGGTAAGATAGTGATAGCAATGTTTTTTATAATGAACACACAAGTTTTAATATCTACAGAGGAAATAGTTAATGATATTGAGTCCATTCCATTCCAAAATTTTACATTTAATTGCAGTTTTATTTTGCATTATATTAATTAGAATTTTTCTATTAATATTGTATGCTTTACTTTGCTTCACATTAATACAGACTTTGGAAAACATTGACCAGTCTACTAAATTGATAATAAACAACTGACAACTAAAACTGTTTATGTTTACAGTTATTAGGTTCCCATCTTCTTCCAAATATTCTAGGGAACATTAAAAATAATTGATGTTCCTTACCTTCAAATACAACTTCTGGTTTTCTGGAACCAGATATCTCTATTCAATGAAAGCAGATCTGTCAACTTGGATTCTATTTAATTTGAGCAAATTTAATAAACCCCTACTAAATCCAAGTACTACTACACTAAGGGATGAATGGCATAGGTGATCAATTTTTTTTAAATTTCCTTTCAGTTCTCAAGAAGCTCATAGCCAAGAATCAGAGAAGTCAACACATGTCTAATGGCTAAATAATAATCAAATAGATTTCACTTTGTGTGCCTTAGTCATCTTAATATAAATAATAAAATGGATATTAAAAGCATTTAAGTTGTATTTGAAAGTTGTCTTGTGTGAAAGCCCTACTGTATAAAGATATAAAAACAGATATGCTGTATTAGTCAGTTTTTCATTGCTGAGACCAAACTAGTCAACATAAACAACCCAATGGAGGAAGGTTTCTTTGGCTCACAGTTTTAGAGGTTTCAGTCCATGGTCAGCTGACTCCAAGGCTCAAAGATCACAGCAGAATGACACGGTGGGACAAAGCTGCTTACCTCAGGGCAGCCAAGAAGCGGAGTGGGAATGAGGAAGAGCCAGAGAGAGAGAGAGAAGAGGGCTGGGGGCAGTACGTAACCTTCAAAGGCACACCTCTGGTGACCTACATCCTCCAACTGGCCCTACCTGCTAATAGCCCATTCAGCTATGAAATCATCAATAATCTAATCCATGAGATTATCACCCTCATGACACAGTCACTTCTCCAGTGCCACTTCTGAGCACTGCTACCTTGGGGATCAAGCCTTCAATACAGCCCTTGGGACACACATCATATTTAAACCATAATAAATGCTTTGGTTAAGCACCTGCCTCAGGATACTGTAGAGGCAACTTGAAGCCACCAGGGTAAGAATCGTGGGCTTCAAAGTTAGACAACCCTATGTTTGAATCAAAGTCTACTCCTCTCTACTTATATGGCCTAGTGCAAGCTGCTTAACTGTCCTGTCTCAATGTCCTCATCTGCAAAATAAGGACAATTATACCTAGGTTGTTTTATGGATAATGACAGTTTTTTGTAGTGTCTGATGTATGGTAGGTACTCAGTAGCACACACCTTGAAGGAATCATAAAGGAAGAGAAATTGAAGGCTAAATGCAGAGGAAGCATGAAGTATTGCAAAAAGGAAGTTATGGTCAAAGTCTCAGAGACAACTAAACCAGAAATGTGGCCTGCTCTTTTCTCACAATTCTCATTGTAGCCATCACCAAACGCTCAGGCATAATTTGAACAAAGTAGCATAGTTTTCACTACAGGCAGACTTCAAACAAAAACGCAGATTAGCTTCCTTAGGTGAGGGACTGTTTTACTTAACTCTGTATTCACAGTAACTCAGAGTAGATTCCAAGGTGTGTATAGCACAGAGGAGGTACTGACTGAGTGAACTAAAGAGTAAAAGTGTCATATTTACACATAAATACAAAGTACGTCTTGCACTCTTTATGCAATGACCACAAATATGTCACCCTGTAATCAAGGAAAAAATGTATTTATTTTAATCAGAACTCAACCAAGAGTTACTCCTCATTTCTGAAAATAGGCCATTTTCAATCACTTCTCAAGGTATCTGACAAAAGGCACAACAGAATACTATCTGCATTATTAGCTATTTTATCTAATGTGCCTCTAGAATAGATGCATATCATTATTTTTTAGACGAATTTTTTAGGTGCATATCATTATGTCTTCTAGTGTAATTGTGCTCATGGATTTACATACTGGAATACATTTATTATATATAATTTGTTTTTATTCCTTTTTATGTTACAATTAGAGCATTATATTCATCTTTCTAAAACTGTGCATGTAAGTAGATTAAATTATCTATGAATTCTGTGTTAAGATAGTAAAGAAGGAAGGGACAATATGCATTATATAAAGGGAGACTTGGGGTTGTGCTGTATTTTTGGGGATCTGATTAGCATTGATCCTCACTTTAGCATGTGGTCTTTGAAAATTACTTCAATCACCAAATTACTGTGAAGAAGTTGCTTACTGTTTCTATACTTCAAACAATTTCACTGCTGCTCAGAGCTTTTATTGTAACTAGTGGTCCACAACTTGTTCCAAGTCCCAAGGATGTTTTCTCAATGCTACTTATTCAAATTGGAAGATTTAAAAATATGAAAGAATTTTATTACATTTTTACACTATTTTTAGTATTCCGGGTAATAACAAAGGAATTTCTAGTTTTAAAAAAATGAAGCATTATTATGACAGTTATCAAGAAAACTACAAGATTTGGTTTGTGTGGGAAGTGCTTATTTCAATAAGATAAACAATGTGCCCATTAAAGAGTGTTATATGTAGAATGTAAAGCAGTTGATGTAAAAGAAATAATGATTCACTCTTTTTTAAAGGATAAATATTTTATATTCCTATCTCTAAATTTGGGGAACTATCTACCCCTGAAAAATTCTTAATGTATATATATATCTAGTTTTCAGAGAGAAGGATAATTCCTTTTAAGGGGAATATACTAGATAATACTAGGTAGAGGAGATACAGACATAACCCTAAAAAATAATAATAATGCAGAAATCTTGACAATGACACAGATATTTACTATAGTCACTGTAGTCATGTCATACAGAAAGTTGCCTAAAATTCTTCTTGACATTTCTCCCTCCTCCTGAACCTGAAAGTGTCACAATTACGGCTACTGTTAATATTTCTTCATCAATCGCTGTGTGTTTTTAGATTTTAACCTTCTTACCAGCCTCTTGGGATAAAGGTTTTATATCCAGAATGACTGCTTTTATTAAAAGATTAATCCATCAAAAATTCTCCCTAGTGGGGCCAGGGATATAACTCAGCAGCACAGAACCTGCCTGGCAAGCATGAGGTCATGAGTTCAATTCTCGGTACCAAAAAAAACAAAAATAAAAAATAGAAAAAAAAATTCTTCCTAGTAAAATTTGTCTCAAATTTTTACGTTAAGATGTACTAATCATGCATCTCAGCTGGTTTACAAGGCTGTTTATGCGCCCCTTGGATGCAGTCTTTATGGGTCACCTGACTCAGAGGCTCTGAGTTCTTTAAGGCCTAACTGGTCTGTGACAGCATTTGTGTACTTCAGACTCACAAGCCAGACCAGAAATTTCTAAGCATGATATATACTGTTATATCTGGGCCATTGTAGTTATCCATACAGTATATTTGCCTATCCTCTGCTCTGCTTGTTTTCTTTACCCTCAAGCATTTTCTTTCTTTTAACCTAACTTCCTCACTTCCAAAATCCTTCCAAGACAGACTCTGACTTCAGCAGCTAGTCATACTGAAGCAGGTCAGGACACAGCCATTTCAACAGCCCCTTTTCCTAAGCAGTGGTCCTCTGATTCCTTAACTGGGAGACTATTAAATATTCATTTTTAAATTTTCCAAAATATTATTTATTATGAAACCATACCACATTTGTTGGAAGAATTAAAGAATTTAAAAAATTAAAACTAGTTTGTGACTCAACTGTAATCAAACATCTTTCTGGGGTAGTTTCATTTGTTGGTTCTTTTCTATTTATTTTGCTTCTGTTACTCAATAATATGAATATAGTTACATTATCTGTACAACACTGTCCAAAATAGATTTTGTATTCGGGTGGCATGACTTTGGATGTTTATACCTAGAAATATGTACCTTAGAGCCAGGCATGGTGGCATATGACTGCAATCCCAGCACTTGGAAGGAAGGACTGCTATGAGTTCAAAACTAGCCTGTCTCAAAAAACTCAAAAAAAGAGCCAAGCACAGCGGCACATGCCTGTAATCTCAGCATTTGGGAGGCTGGGGCAAGAGGTTCACTGTGAATTCAAAATCAGTCTGAACTACACAGCAAGACCCTATCTCAAGCAAACAAACAAATGCACGCTAGCACCCTATAAAGGAATTCTTTACAGTCTACTATATACTAAACAAACCACAAAATTCACTAGCCACTTGTTATGATTCAATTTGATCCCAAAAAAGCATACATATATATAACATATACACATATACAACATATATATATATATATATATATATATATATATTCTTTTACTTTTATTAGTACATGTTTGTAGTACATAATGATTACACTTATCATGGGAAGTTGGTACATGGATATAACACATCTTAATTCTTTTTTCATCCCCTTCCCCTTCATTCCCTGTCCCCGCCCTCTATCTCTGGGTGCCCTTCCCATTTACAAAACATCTTACTACTTGTATTAAAGAGCAAACCAGAAAAGAATATATATTTATATTTATTTTGATTAGTAATTTCACTACCAAATGAATCCACCATTTCTCAGAACTAGGATATAGTCTTCTTATTACTGATTTAGTGTTACCAGCTTTTGTATATCTGCTTTCTATTGTATGAAAAACTCTAAAAGTAAAAAAAAGAGCAAAAGGTGGACAAAAGAAATAGGCAATTTCCTCTTTATGTTCTTCAATTAAACAATTTTCATCCTGTTATAATGTATATATTTTTAGAAGCCACTTTGAAGACTTGGGGGAAAGGACCAGAGTACAAACATAGATATACACACTTAGATAATACAGCTATATTACATTTCCTTCACATTTTAATCCCTCTAAAATACATTTTTTCCTACCTTGGAAAAACTTCTTTTGTAGAGTATGGCTTTTAAAAAAGACTAATAAGCATTGTGTGTCAAGTCTAATAAAACTATAAGCAAGCATTTTAAGAACCTCAAATACCACTATTTTTAGCAGTATGCAAAGGGCCTGATAGGTGAATAGTAACATAATTAGCATCATGTCTAGCAAAGAACCAAGCTAACAGTAAGTATATAGTTTTTAAAGAAAACTATAAGAGTTCCTGTTTTTATAGTCACAGAAATAGCCTTGAACTTTATAGCTTTAAAAACACTCAGAGAAAGTTGCTTTATAACACTCAATGATGTACATTTGCTACTTGAATGGTTCTAGGAGGGCTATTGCTTTTCTGTCAACTGCCATTCTCCATGAGCAAGCAAGTCTAAGCAGCACATTTGAGTGCAATCACTGGATTTAAAATATTTTAAATATATTAAGATTTATCCAACTCATTAGTAAAATTATTTCCTAAAATGTTTTTAATAAAGTAACTTGTTACCTGGGCATGCTGGTACACACCCCTAATCCCAGCACTCAGGAGGCTGAGGCAGGAGGATTGCTGTGAGTTTGAGGCCAGCCTGGGCTACAAAGTGAGTTCAAGTCCAGCCTGAACTGCATAGCAAGACCCTGTCTCAAACAAACAAAAATAAATAAAAAAGTAATTTGTCAGAAGGCTGAGAAGAAGCTAGGGGATCAGAATCATCCAGCATCTCCTGTCTCCAGAGAGACTGAGCTAAAACAGCTGACAAGCTGCACAGGAGGTGAAGTGTCAGGGAAAGCACTGACATGCAATGGCTGGAAGTCAGGGACCGGGGAAACTCAGAAAAGTATTTAGTTTAGAACTGTGACAGAGAGAGCCCAACACCAAGTGTATGGTGGCACAGTACAGGGAAGCTCCCCCTCAGTGAAGGTACAAATAGAGAGCAAGAGAAAGTCTCAGCGATCTCTGTGAGCTCAGAATGCAGCACCGTGCCTCCCACGGTCTAAGCAGACAGGAGGACTGGATCTTCATAACCAGCGGCTCTGGAGAAGAGGTTCCCACACTGAGTAACTTAGTGACACACCACTGTGGCCCAAACAAGGTGTCATCTTAAGAAGGGTCCCGTGATCTTTCCCAACTGCTGTTGGGATCCAAAGTCCCAGCATTTTTAAGTGTGTAAGACCCAGTGGGCTCTCCTCTTCATTGACTCAGCAGGCTGCCACCCTGAGAGGCAGCATGGACATGGAAAGTGACAGCGACCTTGACGCGAGCTCATAGAGCTGTTTATATGGTGAGATTCATAGGCTGTGTTGCGGGAAGTAGTAGAAGGCACTTCCACTTAAAACAGGCAGTTTGACCTCTGTGAAGAAGCAGCAAGGCCAGCTCTGTGTAGGTTCGTGCTGGCGCAGGGGCTGAGAGCAAACGTTGCAGGGGCTAGCAGGTTACTCGCTTCCTGCAACTCCCCCAGCCCGGGCCAGACTGTGGTGATTCAGTCACTTCCTCTGTGCTCAGAGGCCTTAATGCATCTGCAGCTGAAGCTTGGGCATCTGCCTCACTGGTACAGGGGCTTCGGATATTAGGCATCCACTTAATTCAGTTTATAGGTGGGGGCGGTGCTGTGGGCACCTCTAACGGTTGCCAAGTCCCTGGGTGCACACATCATGTGAATGTGGTCACAAAATACAGTGAATGTGTAATTCTTAAAAATGTATCACAGTAAAAGACACATTGCCATTAATTCCCCTCGAAATACCCCCCTTGCTTTGCACACACTTATCCCATCATTCTTGCCACTTTCTGAAGCAGTTCTGGAAGTGCTCTTCTGGCAGTGTCTTTAGTAGTGCTGTCATGGCTGCCTGGATGTCTTGAATTGATTCAAAACATTTACCTTCCATGCTCACTTTAACTGGGGAAAAGCCAGAAGTCACAGTGCCAGACATGGTGAATAAGGAGCATGAGGACATGTGCTTTTATTTGACAGAAACTGCCTTACCAGAAGTGATATGTGACACAACACATTGTCACGACAGAGAATAAAAACATTTGCCCACTTCTCAGGCTGTTTCCTACGTATGGTTTCTTATCTAATCATTTCTCACTGGTATGAAGGTTTGAAGAGAGGGGCGGGCGGGGAATGGAAAAAAAATAAAACAGGAACTAAGATATGTCATGCACAGGTACAAATTCCCTGTGATGAATGTGGTCATTACGTATATCTAAACTATACCAATAAACTTATTTAAAAAATCAGCTCTCGTAATATTCACAGTTCACCATAGTGTACCTGGGTATAGACTCAGGTCACATAATTCCATCAAGGTCAAAAAATAATACCACCTTGCTGGGTATTCATTGAAGCTTTTTCTTACACACTGTGTGATTTCCACTGAAATCTCTGAAGCTGGGTCTCAGGAGCACAATCACAGAACCAAGTTTCATCTCCCATGATGACATTTCTTAAAAAGCTGGAATCTGAAGCAGCATGATTGTGCAACTCCCATCAAATGCATTGTTCATGATCCATTGTTTACACACAGTGCATTTTGCTTTATAACTTTCTGTTAGATGGCACTGGGCAGCAGCATTTGCCATACTTCTTTTATTATACTGTATAGCCCTGTACCAGTGTTCTGGCCAGTAGCAGTCAGCAAAGCACGGCTCAGCCTCCCTACAGCTCCGTCGTGTTTGTCCTGTTTTCCTGTCACTGAGAAGGAACACACCTGACTATACCTGCCCACTATCCACACACTGTCATTTCTGGTGACTCCAAAACTAGTATCCCCTTGAATAACCATCTCCATCTTCATTTCAAAGACAAATTTTTCACTTGTTTGCGGTTTGTGTTTTATTTTCCTCACTTTTTTTGATATTTTTATTGTATCTATTTCTAAGTCATTTAATTGAATCTTCTCATTATTTCCTTTTTATATTAATTTTACTTTCATTGATATCTTTTACTCTATTCTACCTTATCTCTCCCTTTCATGTCTATGGTTTTCAGTGTAGATGCTATTATTTATAGTGAGTTTTACAGTATGTCTGTATCTGATCTGTTTACAGATGTTGTCTACTACTGGTTGTGTTCTTCTCCCAAAGCAGTGCTGGGGATCAAGCCCAGCACTTTGAACATATTGGGGGCGGGAGGGGAGGGGTGCCAAAGGCTGAAGGGAATTCATCACGTAAGACTAGCTCATCTATCCCTTAACTATATCCTCTAAAAGTCTTTGAGCAAAGTTGCAAGATATATACCCATGAAGGGAGTCCCAGCATCATTAACATTCTTTGGTGCCTGTTATCTGCAGATCAGGAAAGGCAGGAAACTGCTGTCATCAAACTAGACTGAATTTCATGAGAACAGCATGATTGAACTGGTTGATATGTTACTATAATGGATAGCAGCATTGAAGCATGAATCTGAATGTACTGACATACATAAATACCTTTAACATAGTTAATTTATTATGGTGTCCCTAGAATGAAACTAAATGGGCAGCCTAATGAAGTCTTATTTGATTTGTAAAAGCAGAATGTTCTCAACCTGACTTGAGTAACTACAATAAAGAATTTGGGTCACCCAACCAATTCCCAGAGTGATACTTCCAAACTCCTTTAAAATTAGCTTATTACATTTTACAGGCCTTCAGTTTCCTTGACTCTCAGTGCTATATAGTACTAACTTTTCTTTCCTAAATTAATCATAATATTAATCATCAATATTTCAAATGTTTTAACTTAAATCTGACAATACTACACTTGGGTTGGGGTATCAGCAGGAACGGAAACTGCTATAATAACACCATTAAATTAGTGATTTGATGTTAATAAGCTTTCTTCACACTGGGAGAACCAGTTGCCTTAATGTTTGGTGCAATATATAATGTATAAGTGAATTTAATCTTAGATAACTTCAGTTTTTGTTTACAAAGAATTGTGAAAGCAATGTATTTACTGTGCCTACATTTTATACAAAGAAAGGACTAATTTTTCCTTTCCAAAGTAATGGTAATTTCTTCCTAAAAATGCTTGCTTTATTCTTTTGCTGTTTATTTTGAGACAGGATCTCCCTTTTAGTCTAGACTAGCTTCAACCTCATTATGTAGCACTGAATGACCTCCAAGTTGTGATCCTCCTCCTCCAATCTCCCAAGTGCTAGAACTATAGGTATGTACCACCATGCCCAGATGTGCTTACATATTACAATTCTATCGCTTTAATGGAATTTTTTAAAAAAATAATGGCCTGTTGAGGAGGAAAGTTGACAACGGTAACTCTATTTTGTAATGCAGACTCTGCCTTGTGGTATCCACTCTTTGAACTTCACTGAGAATATCCTGAAGATTGTATAAACTCTTCCCTAGAACACTGATGTGCTCTACACTGGTCCATGTTGGAGCAATAAGCTATAGAAGTAAATTCAACCTCCAACCATAATTCTTGACAAACAACCTACATAAACTCCCCTTTGTACCTTTAAAAGGACCTTCTAAACCTTTTCCTAATAAGACACATTTTGGTTTTTACTGGAATTGGTGCTCACTGAATTGCACTGCTAAACACTTTTGTTTTTTTCCATCAGGGATTGCCGGAGCCTGTTTGGATAAGATAACGGAGTTTGGTCAACTTGTATTGATACAAAAATGTAAAATATAGTTAATGTCCATGTGCATATTGTTTAAAAATGTATATAGTATCTTACACAGTGTGTACAATGTACTGAATATATATATATATATATATATATATATATAGTTTCAAGGAATCTTTTTAAGAACACTTAGAAATTGCTGACTTCCATGTCTTGATTTTCTGCATGCTAGCACAAGTTTTCCTTTGTCTATTCTCAGTAGTTACAGCTCCTGAATCATGACTGAAAGGAACTCAACCCAGAGCTGAAAACCATTTCCTCAAATGGAGCTAGGGTTTATTGAGCAACTATTCCACAAAAATTTAAAAGACAGTTATTTACCAATGATTGAGTCATAAAACTCATATGCTGCCAGTGACTTAGGCAGCCAAAAAGTAATGGTATGGAAAATATCTCCATGTTTTAAACATTGGAATATGAGCTTAGAGATAATCTTTTTATTTGTAATTTTCAGCAACTTTGGTTTTAACAACAAAATAGTTATGGAGAGGGGAAAAAAGCAAGTAGAAGATTAGGATTGGCTTCAGATACAGTTCAGGTTAGCTTTGCTACAGATCATTGGTGTCCTTTTTCCTCCTTACATGAATTTAAATCTAAATTCATTTAATTGTTCTAGAGCATATTAATCTGAATTTCCTAGCATATACAGTAATGCTGCAATCCAGAAAGTATAAAAGGCTTTTCAAACTGTCAAATAGTGTCTGATATCAAAGATATAAATTACTTCACTTTCTCTGAAGCTGAAAGTTGTTTACCCTAACACAGAAATCTACATAACACAAAAGTCTTACCAAGATACACCCAAAAAGTATACAACAGCATCCTGATTCACTGTGTATCAATTATCTATTACTGCCATAAAGAAATATCACAAATTTAGTGGCTTAAACAGTGCAAACTTACTATCTTACAGCTCCTATGAGTAAGAATCAGGTTGATTTCCAAAATCAGGAAGTCAGCAGATATATTCCTTTTTGAAGAGGACGGGAGAATTCAATTTCCGCAGGCTATCAGCAGAAGTCAGCTCCTTGCAGTCGGAGGGCTGATGTCTCCATTTCCTCACCGACCATCAGGAGAGGGCCATTCTCATTCTAAAAGTTCTATCTCAAGCCTAGAGTTGGGATGGGAGTGAGGTTCATGTTTAGGGCAAATAGGATTAAATTAGGCCTAACTGAATAATCCACGACACCATCCCCATCTCAATGTGTACGCCCTCATCAATTCTACACAACCCTCTTCGCCATGTGACACACGTGCAGGTTGTGTGTGGGGTTTAGGTCACTGACATATTCAGGGCTATCATCCTGCCTACCACAGCCAAAGTCTAAAGGTCTAGACTGGAAGATCCTATGTGATTAGAGTTCCATTACCTCTGATTGCTTTTTCTTTACTATTCCCCTTGCTCATTCATCTCTAGGCTTCTCCATGCTATTACTGGAACATACTGCCCCACTGTACTCTGCTAAGCACCTTCACCCTGAAAATCTGTGTTCAAACCTCAGCTTCTGAATAAGCTGACCACAAATGTCTTATTTAAGAGTCCACCGTTTCTGATCATTTCTCACAGCCCCTGCAACTCTCTAACTTACTCTCTTGTAGTCACTTATTTCCTATTGCTGTTCCCTTTGCTAGAATATTAACTCCACGTGAGTGAGGAACTAACTTTATTTCTATGATGTATCTAGAGACCCTAAAATATTTTAGAAGCTCAATAAATATTACCTGAATTGGCTGCTGAACGAAGTTTTCCAAGTACTGACAGATGGAATTACAGGCATATAGAATCTATGCTTTTTGCAGGTCATATAGACTACAATACAACTACTTGAAACACTGAATTGTATCTCCTTGATTCTTACTCATTTCTGTTTTCTAAATCAATGACATAAATCAATAGTTCCATGTTCTAATTCATCAAGGTCAATATTCCTTTTATTCTCTTCAGAAGAAAATTTTTAAAAAGAAAAGTGATTCACATATCTGTATTTGCCCATTCTCCCTCAGAAACATTTTTGATCCTTTACAATAAATGTAAATATGTATAATAAGACTAAAATCAAGCCTCAGGAAAATCAGAAAGGAACAAAGATACAAAAAAGATGTCAATATTTTCAAAAGCTTAAATACAGCACTTAATTTTTTGATTTTTTTATTTATTATTTTAAACAGAAGGACAAAAGAAATTAAAGTAAAACAATTTCACAACAGGCCAATAGGACAGTAACAATAATCAACACATCGCATATTGTTATATTCACAATAGTTGTTTAGGGTATAAAATACAGACATGAAACACTGTCCAGAAAATTATTAGCATAAAACTTTCCCCTCAATGAATCAAGAGAAACCGGCTATATGACTTTTTTTGTTATGACTGCTCTATTATTTTCAAAAAACGTTTTGCATTAAAAATGAAATCTGAAAATGACCCTGTGAAAACTACTTTTCACTCAAAATTCTTTTTCTTTAGCTATCTTAACTAATTTTTTTATATACATAAATTTTCTTTCAGTTCATCACACAAGTGCAACAATGCAATGGTTACGTATGTGTGACATATTTAGTTTACTGAGAAGTATATTTTCAAGGCGCATCTATTTAAGAGTGAAAATGTCTAGTTTATCATTCTTTATAGCTGAGTACTATTCCATTATATAGAAATACACATCTTTTTTTGTCCATTCCAGCACGTAATTTTTATCTCAAGATTTTATAACTTCTACTTTTAGTGTACTCTAAAACCTTTAAATTTTGGACACTTCTGACAAGTTACCACAAGATGGAAGTAGATCTGTGGTTTAAAGGGTATGTTTTTCTGAAGAACTAGGAACACAAACACTGTTTTCAATAATAGAAAATTCAACTATTTAAACTTAATGTAAAATTATATTTCAAAACTGCTTCTGCAAGACTTAACAAGTCTTGAAATAAGAAACAACTAGAAAGAGATCGTTTGAATTTAAAAAATCCTTTACACTGATTAACAAGAAATAACCTGATACTTTATATGACCGAAAAGCGCCAAAGAAACTTGTTTCACTGACCGCCATGAAAAAAAGAAAATGCTCAGTCCTCCCCAGCCTCACTGCCTCTACCCCAGCACACATTGCAGTGAGTTCCCCCAGTTTTCAGAATCCATGAGCTAAAGAACCTGTTAAGTGTCCTGAGTCACAGGTGCCTTTTGTCCAAGAATGTCTCTATGCTTCAACCTGACAACAAACGCCAGCACAAACAAGATACCTGAGAAAGTCAGCAAACTTTAATGATATTTAAATATTCACAATTAATAAACGAATCTGCTTAGAGACAATCTTTTGCATAAAGTTTTAAGTAAATTTTATTTCGTACAGTCAAAAGAATTTATTCAGCTGCATTTTGTTTTAAAATATTTCAAGTGCTTTTAAAGAATAGTTTTCAAATACTTTTAGAAAGTCATTAGTTCTAGAGTCATAATTAGAACCCCAAAAATTCATCGAAAATACTTCTCCTGTGCATCTTAAATTCAAATGACTTAACAACCAACCAAAATGTCAAAGAAAATACACTACAATTCTACAACCCTGTATTCTAGAATAAAGGATCCGAGTTGCTGATCTCCTGTCGTTAGTGTACATGTATACCATCTCAGACATTTACGTGTTCAGTGTTCTTAACTCTCTGTTCCAGTTGCTGGGTAACCTATTACCCTGAAATTTAGTAGCGTAAAACACGTCATGCCATCACAGCTCCCACTCTTGTGAAGGACAACGCAGCCTGGGCAATTCTCCTGCTTCAGAGTGTGGAATGGGTGCTTGGCGAGACTGCGCAGCTGGGCTGTACTGAAGGGGCTGACAGCCTCCCTCACACGCTGGTTGCCTTGGTCAACAAGGCCGAGTTCTCCCACTCCTTGTAACTCCGGGACCTCTCTCAGTCAGTTCTCCCACCGGGTAATGGGTCTTCTGACCGACAGACCAGGTTAAGAGACCAAGGTAGAACTTGTCAGTTCTTACATGGACCAAAGCACAGAATCACTTCCACTGTACTATACTGGTCAAAACCAAACTGCACTAATTCAAAACATCACAGGAGAGGAGAAACAGATGCTGCTTCTCAAGAGAAGGAATGTGAAAAATCAGCAGGAATCTTAGTATAACACATACTCATTTTTTAAAAATTAGGCTCAGAGCAAGCATATTAACTAAACTTGGTAATGATTTAAGAATGACAGTTAATGTTTAATGGGTGCTTGGTGGGCACAGGCAAGATTCTAATAATTTATCTATCAATTTAATCCTAGAAAGCCTGTGAAGATGGTCAATTATCATCACCATATCATTAATGATGAAACCAAAGCACAAAAAGATCTTGTCCAGAGTAAACTGGTACACAGAATGTGAGAAGTCTGACACAAAACTCTATGCTGTTAATCACTATAAAAAGAAAATTTTAAATTCTGGTAATTTTAATCACTACTTTTAAATTAACCAGTTAGTACTACAGTTACCTAAACTGCATAAATTAACAGACCACTTATGAAATTAACGCAAGGACATCAAGTCAAGTGAGTATTCCAGTCAGATACCCACTTCGGAAAGCTATTTAAAACTGTCAAAGGGATTTTCACTCCAATTCATTATTTTTAGTAACCTACTTTAAAAATAACTGTTAAGTTGAAATATTTTGATTCTACTTTATTTACCTGCAATTAATCTCCAAAACTGAATCTATGATACTCAACAACTTTCCTTAAGATTCAAGTCTTACAAACCCAGTAAGAACTTTAACTTCAATCAGCTTCCTACATTAAGTAGAAATCCTAACCCTTTTCAAGACAGTTCGAGCCTGCAACATCTAGACATGTACCTAAATATTTTACTGCATGAGACTAATGTAGAAATAGAAAATGTAAAGTATTGCAATGTTTTTTGTTTTTTGTTTTTTTTTGTCTTTTTGAGACAGGGTCTCGCTATGCAGTTCAGGTTGGCCTTGAGCTCACTTTGTAGCCCAGGCTGGCCTTGAACTTGCAACAATTCTGCCTCAGCCTCCCAAGTGCTGGGATTACAGGCGTGCACCACTACACCTGGCTTGGAAAGTATTGTAGATAAAAAATGTATTGATCATTGACATGTCATCATACCCCAAATCACAGAGCTACTGCCAGTCGATTCCCAGAAGTGAGAAGGATGCAGACTCATCATTCCTCATACAATCAAAACATGAAAGTATTCAGCAGTATTATGAATAGGATAAGAAGTATTTAGTGTTTGCCATTTAAGTTCCACTGAAAGTTTAGGACATGGATGAGCCAGAAAACACAAGGCTGGAAAAACACACACACATTCTCTCATTTGCTTTCATGTGAGACCACAGCTGAGTGGATATGAAGGCCTAACACTAAGGCTCATTATGTATCCTCCACTTCAGAATCCATTATGTCTTCAAATGGTAGCCACTGCAATACCTATAAACATACATATGGTAACACTCAAATTCCAGTGATGGTCTTTGAGAAATAACTTATACTAAGAAAAGATTAGGTCAAGTAAATTTGGCCTATTAAAAAGGCCATTCCAAGTACATTATGATATTGCCACTTAAATTTCTGTTGAAACTCCATGCCTTATGAATTCAGGTCTGAGTCTTAAGACCCCTTGAAAGAACATGGATAGAAGTGGAGGTGGAGGAAGGGCCCCGCAAGGGGCCCCCGCCCGGCCGAGCGGCGCAGGCACCGATCAGGACTCAATATGGACTGCCTTCCGGGGTCCTGAGCCCAGGACCTTGGAGAACAAGAAGGGATCCGCGAGGGACCCCCGCCCGGCCCGAGCGGCACCGGCGTGCGGGCTTGGAATCAGGGACAACACCACCACCACCACCACCACCCCCCGCCCAGCAACCTGCTGTTTCGGAGGTCTGGCTGGATTGATAGCAACCAAGGAACATCAACCAACTTTTGTTTTGTAGATTTGGCCAGGCCTCTGGTCAGCAACCCAAGCATCTCTTTACAGTGGGCAACGTAGCAAGTATGGGGGATTCTCTTCTGCCTTGTCTTTTATTATTAATAAAATTTTTAAAAAAAAGTGGAGGTGGGAGTGTTTTTAAAAATTGAGACTGTGGTTCAAGGCAACCATTTGAAAACACACTTATGTTTCATCTCTTTGCAGACAGTCGAGCTAACTAATGGAGAAAATATCAACATACATACAGAGTATGGAGGATAAAAGGAATAACTGGCACCAAGGAGTTTTAACATATTTCTGTAAGAGGGCAGTCTGTACACACAGAGACAGTAGAACAGGATATACAAATGAATGGAACTCAGTGGAAATGGAAGCTGCTCTTCAAAGCAAAACCTTGATGCACAAATAACTTATTTATACTCAGCTCCAAATCTACCCTTCTTCAACCACCTTAGTGATACTGATACCTCCACAGACTACATTTCTCCTTTTCAACTACCATACTGTAGTTTGATACTGGACTCTGCCAACAGAGGCTGCCGAAGCAGCACAGGAAGTATGGAAGAGAACTAAATTGTTCTCTTCTCCCCAAGATCTGCTTTTGATGTGGTGTGGAGTGAATCAAAGCGAGCAGAACAATGACAAAGGAAATAAAGAGAAGTTTCTTTAAAAGTAGGGAGTGAAATACAGCCAGGAACTACCAAACACCAGCTGCCCAATGTGTGAACGTTGTAAGAAAAGGAATTACTATGAAGTCAGAAAGGTTTCACCGAAGTTTACCTTTCCTAGAAGTTCAGGAAAACCAATTTCACATAAAAATGAAGAAGGGCAAAGTGTCAAGGTCATATCTGTAAGTTAGTTTGATAAAAAGAGAATGACATCTGTATAGACAATGAAAGCATGCCAGAGTCATGCTCCTGAGAAGATCAAAACTATAACCTTCTATTTCAAACGGAGCTCAAAGACATCGAGAAAATAATAAGAACATGGAAGAATGACATAAATCACAAATAGAAAAAGAAGAGATCATTCCAAAATGAAAATTCACCTGAAGGAACACAAGTCTGAGTAAATACAAGAAATATTTAAAAGAATGAGTAAAAAAGGGTATTGAATGAAACATTCACTAAAAGATAGACACAAAAATATTTCATTCAGTTGCTCACATATTTCTGTTTTGTTTTGTTTTTTCTGAGACAGATTTTCACTTCATAGTTCAGGCAAGTCTTTAACTCACGAGGTAGCTCCAGCTCATCCAAACTTATAGCGAACTTCGTGCCTCCGCCTGAGGCACATGCCACTGCACCAGGCTCCCTCACATGTTCTCCATTTTACTAATTTTTCCCTTTCCTAGTCAAGCAGACAAGATTACATAGTCTAGGAGTTCCAAGACAGTGCTTTTGCTGCTTTTTAATTTGTAAATAATAACATGTACTCTCTACCACTATCCTTTTTGTGTGCTTCCAAACACTCCCGTGCACCCGAACTCAGTTTGATCCAATAATCAAGCTGAAATATAGCTAATTTTTTTACGAGCCTTTTTTAGGGAAAAAAAAATTGCGAAGCCAGGATACAGCATTTGTCCAAAGTTTTTATTCACAAGCTTTTTCAAGAAAACAAATATGTACAAGAGAAGTAATCTTCCTAAAAGTCATGCCAGTACATTTTAAATGTTCAAGTCTGGTAGAAAATTAAGTAGATCCCTATTAACGTTAACAACAAACAATATTATTACAAGTTACAAAAAAATGTGAAGATGAGTGCAGGTATAACACTATTAAACACGTCTATTAAAATGAACTTAAAACACGTCTATTAAAATGAACTTATAAAAGTATTTTTAAAAATACACTAGGAGAAAATGATTAATATTGAAGAAAAGCAATTAAGATCAAAGATATACAGTATGGGCTTCTAAAAGAAAAATAAACTACTGAACAGGACAAGCAGTAAAAACAGTAACTCAAGAAAATTTCCCCAAAAAAATTTTTTTTGAAATTACATATGAAAATTTCTAGCTCTATAATCTTAACATGCAATTAAAAGTTCTCAAATTCTCAGCTACTATATTGAGTCTTTCAGAATGCTAACTCATGATAACTAAGACATAGTTAAATAAAATGACTTAATTTTAAATTTTAAAACACATGCATTAGGCTAAGTGTCTTGGTTACTTTTTGCTCGTTGCCGAGACAAAATACCTGACGCCCAAAGTTAGGGAAGGAAAGGTTTATTCTTACAGTTTCTCGGGAGTTTCAGTCCATAAAGTGGGCTCCAAGGCAGCATGGGATGACGGGGCTACAGTTCATGGCGGCTGCAAGCTGCAAGCCGCAATCCGCGCTGGCGAGAGAAAGGGCGGAAGCCGGGAAGCAAGCAAGAGGAAGACCCGCCTTCCCTTATACTGTATCTCAGCTCCACCCCTGGGCGGGTGTAGCAGTCACGTCATTAATCCTGGTGCTAGACAACAAACTGATCACAAGCATCAGACTCAGCCCCATCAAAAGTATGAGGACTTACGGGTACATAGCATATCCTATACACTAAGCAAGCAATTTTTATGGGATTAAATTACCATCATATTTTAACAGTATCTTTACATACTAGAATAAAATGGGGTTATACATTTACTTATATTTGAGAAAATACAAAACAAGGACTTCACATATAGCACTGTCAAGATTTTTAAAGGGCAAAAAACTTTATGTGCACTAATTCAGGAGTAATCAAGAATGTACTAAAAGAATTAGTTTCAACAATCAAATGAAAAGAAAGGGTAAGCATGAGAGTTAAACATACAGCTACAGCCAAGTGTGGCGGCATACGCCTATAACCCCAGCACTTGGGAGGCTGTAGCAGGAGGATTGCTACGAGTTCAGGGCTAGCCTGGGCTACACAGTGAGACCCTGTCTCAAAAAGCAAAAAAGAAAAGAAAGAAAGACAGACAGACAGACAGACAGACCACACACAGAGCTACTTACACAACTGAGAAGAGATAAAGTACAGCATTGCAATGGTCAAGCATTCAGCGTTAGACATCATATGACAATAAAAACAATGGAAGAGAAGTGGAAATGGGAAGAACAGATACTCACCCCCAAAAAAGATTTTACAAGTTTTCAAAAATTCGGAGCAGTAATGGAGGCACTAGTATCCCTGTCTGTATATAACATGGCAAAAAAGCAGATGACCAATATTACCATTACCTATGTCTTTTTAAAACCAAAATTCTAGGAGATACGACTGCAGGAAAAAAAAAAAAAAAAAAAAAAAAAAAAAAAAAAAAAAAAAAAAAAAAAACTAAGTTTGCAAAAAATGAAAACTAGAGCCTTGAATTTGAATTCTCTTAGTATGACCTCATGAAGTACTTTACGATAAAGCCAGGCATGGTGGTGCACGCCTTTAATCCCAGCACTCAGGAGGCTGAGGCAGGAGGATTGTTGTGAGTTTGAGACCAGCCTGGGCTACAAAGTGAATTCAAGGCCAGCCTGAATTACATAGTGAGACCGTCTCAAAAAATAGGGCTGGGGATTTAGCTCAGTGGTGTAAGTGGCTGCCTGGCAGGCGTGAGGTTGTGAGTTTGATCCCTAGTACAGCGGGGAGTACTTTAAGATAACAAATTTAGTAGCAACAAGTAATTAGAAACAGCCAGATTATAAGACTGAAAAGTCACTTTCAATAAAGGAAAAAAGGAGCTAAGGCATAGTAGTGAAGACATGGTTGGTTTTAGACTTGGGGTACAAAATTTATCGTAACTATTGTTACAGTTTGTGTCTAGATGTTGCCCCAAAGCCTCATGAGGTCACAGGTGGAGCTTTTCAAATGTGACTGGATCTAGTGTGTGAAGCTGGGATTAGGTGTGTGATGACTAAATTAGGCCACTGATTGGTCTGGAGTAGTTCTGGGTGTGGATAAAGAGCATGGATCTGGACAGAATACAGAAAAAATGCTGCTGCCCTTGCTTGCTACTTGTTGCTTGTGTTGCTATTTCACTCCTTGCTGCCTTCTGCCTGCCATGACCTGCTTCTCCTCTGTGACGCTCTCTGCCATGCCACCTGCCTTGTAGCCAGCCAACTATGGACTGAAACCCCTACAAGCCAAAATAAACCTTTCCTTTGTAACTTTGGGTGCAGAGTGTTTTGTCTTAGCAACAAGGAAAGTAAGACAACTAAAGAACACTGTGTCATGATAATGAAGAAAACTATGGAAACTGCTATGGTCTAGTTGAAAGGACTCAGGAGTTAACCTGAGGCAACAAAGAGATTCCCAAACAAGGGAACATTTGCACTTCAGTGCCTATACACGATAACAGACAGAAATCATAAAATATAAATTCCAAGAGATCATAAGCAAAAAAAGTTATTGGTTACTCTAAAGAGTCTATTACCTTAAAAACTTGTAAGTAATGTTCTTTTCCTCTGTAATTACAGCACTAGATAACAAAATACCAAAGATATCATTTCATAAAAACACATTTATCAAATAAAAATAAAATTAAACTATCAACTTGGTAAATCAAGAGTAAATATGTGAACGCTAATGAAAGCATTACCTATATATAATCTGAGATCAAATCTGAACCCTACCAAGTCTCCAGACCCAGCTTCTAATTTGCAAAGTACACAGAAGACGATATAGAACCAACAATACACATTAGTAAATTCTCAGTGTCAGCAGCTCTATAACTCAAACCACACTGATTTTTTGACAATAAATTATAGCCACATCACTTAACAACTGAGGTACATCATTGGAAAAGCATTATTAGGCGATTTTTTCACTGAGGACAGAAGGTATCAAAACTAACACAGGCACACTATCACTAGATGATACCATCCTATAGGGCTACCACCATATATGTGATGCATCGACTGCAGAAAGTTATGTAGCACGTAACTATAAAAGGATGATTGAAGAGCCTATAGATTAAAAATGACTTAAAAGATATCTTTAAAAGAGGTAAACTAAATCAGTTTAATTATGTACATTTGGATAAAATCACAGCACTACAAATTTGTAATAGTGCATAATTTTGTGGATGTATTAGTCCTATCACTGGGACAAAATACTCAACATTCAAAATTTAAAGGTATTTATTTTGTCTCAGTTTCAATGGGCTCAGATCATGGTCAGCTGCCCGTGAGGCATGAACAGTACAGTGAAAGGGCCTGGCGGAGGGAAGCTGCTCACCACACAGTGACCAGGAAGGAGACCGAAGGGAGCATCCGGGGATGAGAGTACACCCTTCTCAATCACCCCCGCCCAATGACCAGGCCTGTCTCCCACCATGAGATTCTGGGTACATTTTAGATCTAAACCATAACAGTGGGGGACAGGATTGACATTAGGATACATGGAAACAGTTTATAAAATTCTATTTCTTGACTGGGTGGTATTTATAAGGTTGTTCACCTTATAATTTATTAAGGTGTTTTAATTGTATGTGTATTTTATTTTGTAATTTAAATATTTTTTTAAGCCGGGCGTGGCGGCGCACGCCTTTAATCCCAGCACTCGGGAGGCTGAGGTAGGCGGAGCCTTGTGAGTTCGAGGCCGGCTTGGGCTACAACGCGAGCGCGAGGCCGGCCTGAGCTACATAGTGCGACCCTGCCACAAAAAACTAGGGCTGGGAGTTGGCTCCGAGGCTTAGGAGCCTGTCTGTCAGACGCGAGGTTGTGAATTCGATCCCCGGTGACGCAAAAATAAATAAATAAATACTTTTTTTTAGCAGGAAGAGAGCCCAGGTGTGGTGGAACACTCATGCGGTTGAATCAGGAGGATGGTGAGTTTGAGGCCAGCTTAGGCTACAAAGTAACTTCAAAGGGAACCGGTATTACATAACAAGGCCCTGTGGGGAGAGGGGGAGACACGTGAGGGTCGCAGCCAGAAAAAGTACTGCTTGATATGATTTTAAAACATCAAGAGTAGCCGGGCGTGGCGGTGCACGCCTTTAATCCCAGCACTCGGGAGGCTGAGGTAGGCGGAGCGTTGTGAGTTCGAGGCCGGCTTGGGCTACAACTCTAGCGCAAGGCTGGCCTGAGCTACATAGTGTGACCCTGCCTCAAAAAACCAGGGCCGGGAGTTTGGCTCAGTGCCTTAAGTGCCTGCCCTGGCAGGCGCGAGATTGTGAGTTCAAACCCCGGTGCCTCAAAAAAAAAAAAAAAAAAAACATCAAGAGCACATACTTAGAAGATCAATGTCAGCTGTCACATAGAAAATCACGATCATTTACCCAATTTCTAGATATAGTCAATTCTGTGACTCAAATAGGCCATTTTTGGCTGAGGAAATTTTCAATGTCACAACATATACAGTAGTAATTCTCCCGTGCCATCCTCTTTTATTCAAAGTAACTATACTGAAGATGAATACCAGATATTTTATTACTCACATATTAGATATAGGGACTTAGTTGATACTGATGAACCAAAACACTCAAAGTTCATTAAGCTAGGGGCATAAGAAAGTCAAGTGATAAACAGGTTCTTGGCACCAATCTGTCTCACAGTAGCTAAATCACAACATAGTCAAAGCAATTTGATCATCTGGATAGTGCCCTAGATATTCTGCTGCTCCACTGTATCTGTCACATCATGTCCACTGAATCTACAGCAAATAAGTGACGAAAAGATTCTAAGAACAGACTAGAGCAGGAAACACCGAGAATCTGCTTCTCCGTATGAGTAACAACCTCACTAGCAGGATCTGATATCCAGTAATTTCCATTTACACACCTGGAATATGTTCCGAGACTCCCTAGTGAATGAAACACAAGTCGTACCAAATCCTATACTGTGTTTTTTCCTCTATATATCCACCTACAATAAAATTAATTTACAAATTAGGTGCCGCCAGTGAACAGAATAATTGTAACAATACATTTCAGTAAAAGTTCTTTAAAACTTGTGAAATGCCAGATGTAGTGGCTCATGCCTATAATACTAGTTACCGGGAAGTCTGAGGCAGGAAGAATGCAACAAGGCCAGCCTAGGCAATTTAGCAAGATTGTATCTCAAAATAAAACAAAAAAGGGCTGGGTGGTGTAGCTTAGTGCTCTCTGGACTCAACCCCCAGTACTACACGGAAGGGAGGAAGGGCACTTGTGAACTGTCCACTGCTGCGATTTTCTCCTATAGTTATCTTTACATTGTTGACCAGTTGATCAGACAACTAAAGCCATGAAAACACAACCACAGATACAGGGAACTACTACACATCTATTTAGAAACTCTGCCATCTACTGAAGGTTTGCAACCACTAGGGGACGGCTTGGAAGGTAAACTGCAGTTAATTTCAGCTCCTAACATATTACCAGTCTCCCATTCCCCAGCCCCAGTCCCATGTCATGCAGCTGTGCATGTTTCTGCAAAAGCTCATAGTTTCTGCAGTAGTTGGTGGGCAAAAATGACTCTGTCCTTCAAACATTGAGGACCTGCATTCTGATTGCTATTTCTGCTCACAGAAGGACGAAGAGGCAGCAGCCACTGCTGGTGCACTTCTCTCCATTGCTGCAAGTCTTCCTCTCCAACTGAAAAGATCTCTGGGTAAAGAGAATCAGAAGGCAGGCACCCTCCTGCTCTGCCCTCCATTTCTTCCTTTTTTCCCCTGTAAGATCCAAACATGAAAGAGCAGGACATTTAAAAATGATTGTATCTATACATGAACACACATGTGGAAAGGAGAGCACAAATTCAAAAAGTCCTGAGAAGAGATTAAGTTCACAACCTAGAGGAAGACAAAAAAGAAGGCGACAAACTGTGAGGAAGTGGGGAAAACTGAGTTCCAGAGTTCATACGTTATTAGATTCAAATTTCCAGTTTTCAAAAAAAAATCACAAGGCAAATAAAAAACAGCAAAGTATGACCCACTCAAAGCAAATAAATAAGTCAATAGAAACTGTTCTTTAAAAAGACCTGATACTATACAAAGACTGTGAAATAGTTATCTTAATGATACTTAAGCAAAGATGAATGGAGAAAGAAAAAAAAATGTATTGACAATGGCAGTATCAATAGAAAACCTAAAAAGCATCCAGAAAAAATTGTTGATTAAAGGTGTTGAGGAACTTGAAAGCAGATTTGATCAGGCATAAGATTCAGGGGGCAAAACAACAGAAATTATCAAATCTGAAAAGTAGACAGAAAGATTAGGGCATGGTAGTACACATCTGTAATCCCGCACTCAGGATGCTGACGCAGAAGGTCACGGTGAGTTCATGGCCAGTCTGCTCTGTACAGCAAGAGCCTATCTCAAAGAAAAAGTAATGAAGAAAAGTGAAAAGAGCCCTAGAAGACCTATAGTGCACTATCAAAGAAACCAACAAATATACTGTGAAGTTCAGAAGGAAAAGAAAGAAGATAGGTAGAAAGACTACTTGAAGAAATAATGGCTAATACCTCCCCAAATTTCATAAAAAAAAAAAAAAATACCACCAATGGTCCCAATTTACAATGGTATGAAAATAGCCTGTATTCTGTAGAAATCAACTTTAAATTTTGAATTTTGATGTTCTTCAAAGGCCAGTAACATGTGCTACAGTACTTTATTAACACTGGCCAACAGCAAGTAGCCACAGTTCCCAGTCAGCCCCATGATCGGAAGGGTAAATGACTGATATTCTATAACATACTGTGATACTAAACCAGAAGTTTAGTAGGAAAGGTGTGTGAATGCATTTTTGACTTACTTTCTTTTCAGCCTTTGATGTACTTTTCAAGACAAAACTGAAAATCAGGAAACATCTATATAAACATTCAAGAAGCTTAACAAATTCAAAGAGGAGGAACATCAAGACACACATTCAGTTTTCTAAATACAAAGAGAGCCTCTTAAAGGAGAAGATTGAAGCAATTCATTATATAACCAGGATCCTCAATAAGATTATCAGTAGATATCTCATCAGAAGCTTTGGAGGCCAGAAGGAAGTAAGCTGATACATCTGAAGTACTAGAAGAAAACTAAAGAGACAAACAAGAACCCTCTGAGGGTTGGGGGTTTAGCTTAGTGGCTTAAATGCCTGCCTGGCAGGCACAAGGTTGTAAGTTCAATCCCCAGTACCAAAAAAAAAAAAAAAAAAAAACAAGAATCCTCTGACAATATTACCTCTCAAAAATGAGGGAGAAATTAAGACATTTGCAAATAAAAGCTAAGGGAGGTTGTTTCCTCTGGACCTACTCTACAAGATATTCTCAACGAACTCCTTCAGGGTAAAATGAAAGAACATGACAGTACCTCAAGCCGTACAAACAATTAAAAAATCTCAAAAAGACACAGGCGATAGTATTGTACTAGAGGTTTGTAACTTTATTTTTTGGTTCTCTACATGATTTAAGAAACTCTAACATTTTAAATGACTATTGGTCTAAAACCTAGAATTACTGTAACTTTGATTTATAATTTCAAATTTTGTTTTCTATGTAATTTGAGACCAACAAATTTAAAAGAATTACTAGTTTGTTTTAGGGCATG
Source organism: Dasyprocta punctata (assembly GCA_004363535.1). Taxonomy (NCBI): domain Eukaryota; kingdom Metazoa; phylum Chordata; class Mammalia; order Rodentia; family Dasyproctidae; genus Dasyprocta; species Dasyprocta punctata. The sequence goes on from RJWM01006576.1 coordinate 37,360, forward strand.
GGATACAGAAACATGCAATTTAGTAATAACTGAAAACAGGTGAGAAAAGAGATGTAAAAGATCCGTGCTTACAGGCTGTTTAAGTTACACTGGCATAAATTAGAGTAACACTTTTAAGGTAGTAAATGTAATCCCCATGGTAACTACAAAAAAAAAAAAAAGGAGCTATAGAACACATACAAAAGAAAATGAAGGCCAGTGATACAGCTCATCCATACAGCACCAGCCTGGTAAGCACAAGGTGGTAAGTTTGATTCCCAGTACCAAAAGAAAAAGATAAAATGAGAAAGGAATCTAAACAATACACTACCCCCCCCCAAAAAAAATCAAGTCAACAAAAGAGACAGGAAACAATGACACAAAAGGCAAAGTTACATAGAAAACAAATAGCAAAAGGACAAAACAAGACCCTCCTCATGTAATTACTTAAATGGAAATGGATTAAACTTTCCAGCCAAAAGACAAGTTGGCAAAATAAAAACACTTGATCCAGCTATATGCTGTGACTCACTTTAGATTGAAAGATAAAAACGTATGAAAAATAAAAGCATGCAAAAAAGAAATTCCTTTTAAATCATAACCAAAGGAGTGGGAGTGGACATACTAATACTGAACAACAACAACAAAAAGAATACTCTAAATCAAAAAAGGTAACAAGAAATAATTACATAATAAACAGTTCAATACAGTAAGATGTAATAATTATACACATTCCTGTACATGACAGACCATCAATATATATGAAACAAAATATGAGAACTAAAGGAGAAAACAAATCCTACTTAATAATGAATATAGAACCAAAAATAAGAGAACTTAACACATAAGTAGTTGTAGCAGACATACACACAACACTATCAAACAGTAAGCACAAAACCCCAAACCCAAAACTAACAAAATGGATAAAGACAACAGCAGAGATAAATGAATAGAGAATGGAAACACAATAGAGCAATGAAACAAAATTTGCTCCTTCTTTTTGCTGTTTCTGGTGGTATTCATCAGGGATTGAACGCAGGGCCTCATTCACACTATGCAAACATCTACCACTGAACCACATCTCCAACCGTTTTCATTTTATTCCGAGACAGGGTCTTGCTAAGGTGCCCAGGCTGGCCTTGAACTGGTGATCCTCCTGCCTCAGCCTCCAAAGTAGCTGGGATTACAGGTATATACCACCATGCCTACAAAAAGTTTATTTTTTCCTCCTGGCTTAGTGCAGCAGTTCAATTCTTACTCTTATAAGTCACTGGCTGCTTCTGTCTAGATACCCAAACCCAAAGTTGATGTCTGTTGGTTTTCTCAGGTTATGAACAGTGTTCCCCCAGGATGTCGCTCTAAATCCTCTTCTTGTTCCTGCCAAGCACTCATCAAATGAAGAACGTTTTTGTCTCTAAAACGTCATTTTCCTATTCCTTTTTCTTTTCTGATTTCTAAAGTCATTCTCCACTATTATTACTGCTATTTCGGCAAGCAGTCTACCACTGAGCTTCATCCCAGCTCACAATCCTCCGTTTTTACCCTCTATTTCCTTTAAAGTAGTCTCTGTTGCTCATCTGCTTTTAGTTATTCTAGTTCACATTTCTGAGCAATTTTCCTTTATTTCTAATTTTTTTTCTCAAATTTGTCACATTCTGATTATTGTATTTCTTTCCTATCTTTTATCAATTTCTAAGCCTCTGGTCCAATTTTAAGCGCTAGGCCGTAGTTTTTACATATTTTACGGGCACGCCCTTTTGTGTGCTTTCACTGTCTATTAGGATGGTATTTTATTCTTTGTTCTGTTTTTTTGTAACCCAGTGTGATTATAGCTTTGGTTTTTGTGTGAACAGGTTTTTCTGAACTTTTATCAGGCGTGGCTCTGTGCCTTTCTAGATTTATAGGTATCTCATTTCTTTTTTTTTTTTTATAGTGTTGAATAATACAATAGTTAGCTTCCTGAGAGTTCCCTGGAACATTTTAAATAACTCATGTGATAATACAAAAATGAGTAAGATGATATTGAGGGGAGATGAAACTCAAATATAGCAAATAAATCTTTTTTAGTCAGAGAACAAATTTCATGTTCTAAGAAGCCCCATGCAAATAAAATATACCTTACAAAAAACAAACAAACAGCCCTTTGAGAAAAATGTGTGTTTGCATGCGCACCATCTAATAAAAGAGTTTTCTTAAGGGAAATTAATAGCCAATTTTACCTTGAATAATTGAGTCCTATATGTAATGAAACAAGACATAAAATATAATCCTATTTTAAGTTGGAAGAGAAAAACTGCAATGCAAGTTTCATGATGTAAAATACTCTCTAAATGTAATGATAAATGGATTTTCATCCATGCCAGTACATCCCTTATATCACTTCATCTCAAAAACTGAAATCTTCCATTGTAATTTGGTGTGGTTTAAAAAACACAGTAAAACATTCCATCCAATATGCTGTTTTAATTATTCTTTATAAAAACATATGAAAGGTAAGGAAAGATGTAGACTACACAACATATGTACCAGGGCCAAATGCCACTTCAATTAAAACCTTTTTCTGACAAGAGCCACTTTGATGATCCTTAATGGGGGAGGGGCTAATTCGAACAAAAGGACAATGACTGCAATTGACTAAAACAGTGCATTTAAAAGACCACCAACTTACAGCGACATCAAAAACAGAAACAAAACAAAACTTAAGACCATCAAACATCACTCTGAAAGCTGATAGAGAATGGATGAAATATTTCGTCTGCCATTCTGTGTGAAAATATACCATGGTAACCAAACACCCATAGTAGAACAAGGTTCTTCTACACAAAAGAATTCTAGCATGTAGATGCAAACGTAATGATAAATTTGGGGGGAAATCACCATGTTGCAGTCCTTTGTGAAATAACTGATTCGGGCCAGTCCGTTACTGCACGTATTTCACAACATTATGTAGAAAGGTTGTAGGGAACTCTGCAATTAAAGTGTCAGGCTTCTCTACCCAATGCCCAATGATAAGCTGAGCATCATTAAAAGCAAGACAGCCAGAATTACATACCACTTGACCCAATGTAACAGAAAGTGCACTATACTACTAACCAGTATTCTTAAAAAACACAAGCCCAGAAGCTAATTAATCCTCTCTGGACCTGACTTCTAAGGTAAGGAATCACTAAGTGACAAAGGAGTGGAACAAGAAAGCAATGACTACATTCAGACTGTGAGACACTATGTGCAACTCACAGGACTCCTTAAAAGGTCATGGTCCACTGGGTGGTGGGAGCAGAGTGAAAGAGAAAAAAATAACAAAATACATACATTATGCAGACATACTTTAGATCGTGGTTTAAATAAACCAACCTTCAGTACTTCATTTGGAAGATAATTAAGACAACTTAAAATGCATGGGATATTAGATATTAAGAAATTATTAACTGTTAAATGAGATACTGACATTATGAAATGTTCATTTTTTATAAATTCTCCAGCGTTTAAATTAAAATTCCCTCACATCTGAGATGTGCTTTACCACGTACCCACCAGCTTGAACCACTGGGGGTACATCCATGACGGCCTCATCGGGTGGCCCATGTTACCGGAGGCTCCGTGGTATAATCATGCATGGAACACTCACACATGTACCACCAGTGGTTCAAGCCCCCTAGCAGTGAGGCACACGAATTTACAGCCCCATCATGAACACATTAAACAAAAGAAAAAGGAAACAACTACGGCAGAATTTAATGGTAAATGAAGCTGGATTACAGAGCTATAAAAGTTAATACATTCTCTATTCCAGGGGATACCTAAAACCTTCTGTAACAATAATAAATCATCCTTTTGGGCCAGGGATTTAGCTCAGCGGTTCAAGCACTTGCATGGTAAGTGCAAGGTCATGAGTTTGATCCCCGGTACCAAAAAAAAAAAAAAAAAAAAACAATAATAATAAATCATCCTTTTGAAAAACATTCAATACACATACTAGACAAAATTTATTATCAAGAAGTTTTATTGGTAGGTTTTTAAAAAGAATGGGTTTTAGAACATTAAAGAATGACAAGACAGGATATATACAAAGATAATTAAAATATTAAATATTATCTAAATTAAAAGACCATAATTCAAACTAATTATAATCATTGTGCCTTCGTTCAAGCAGCTGTAGTTCTTCATGAAATTCACCTACCTTCTCACAAAGACTATGAAGCCTCCCCACAAGTTCAATCACTTAATTTATAGTAATTAATGCTGGTTTTTTTGTGTCAGCATGCACTATTACATAAACAAAATCCAATCTACAGAGATTTTTAGTTTTCTTCGAAATGTATCTCAGAGCATCTTTTAAAATGCGAGTAGTAACAGGCTGTATCCTTAAAGAAAAAGGCTTTGTATGTATGAGGAGCGAGCCAACACTGCCATGAGTGGTTATACAACTAACCGAAGGAAACTGGCAGCACTCAGTGAACTGCTTTTAGTGTAGCAACCTCTTCCTAGGAGCTGAGTTCTTACTTCCTATTGTACTACCAGCCGAACATGTATTCCATTGCTTTGGATACAAGACTTTCATCTTTTTTTGGCGTTTGTCGGTCAGAAATAACCTATTAAAAAACACAAACACACACAAGTTACATTATGGTTCCTTCAGTGACAGTCAATTCTACAATTAACAGCCAATTTAAAAGTGAAACACTAAAACACTAAACACATTTATGACACTAAATTATATACTTTACAGAGTAAAACATGAACTTGTAATATCCTAATGCTTTTAAGAATGGTAAAATTTCATTTTTTTTAAACAATGCAAAACATCTGTTCCTTAAATTAGAAAACTGAAAAATAATACAAAAATGGTAAGAAATAGGGAATTTAAAACAGGTTTAAGGAAACAAGGGAAAACAAGTAATACAATGATCTCTAAATTTTAGGGGACTGACAGTGACTTCTGTCACTGTTTTCCATAACACTCTGGAGAAACAAAAACTGAACAGTGACTACCTGCCCTACTAGAGCACAAGTATTCTATGTGCTGTTTATGGGCCTTTGTTTGAAGCTGACAAAGTTGAATACTCTTGGAAAATTAGGAGAAGACAACAATATATTGAATCAGAGTCACAATTCTTCTGCCATTCTTCAAAATATACAATGAGCTCTTTAAAACTATTTTGAAATAACTTTTTCATCTATTAAAATAAAAGCTAGCAAATGTCTTCTTTTGATAACCAAGACTACTCCAACATAGGATTTTTCACTTGTGATACCATCAGTTTTAGTCATCAACTGAAATGAGTTTAAAGTTGCATCATGCCAGCAGTTTCTAGATATAATAAAGCAATAATAATAAAGCAATAAACTTTAGAAATGTTTTAAGAAATGGCAAAGAAAAATAAATGTACGAGGCTGAAGAGCAAGCCCAGGCACTGCATATGTTAGGCAAGTGCTCTACCACTGAGCCATATCCCCAGTCCCAGGGTTTTAAAAGTTCAAGACAACTTTCTAATTAGGCACGATTCTACCTTTATAGAAAATTCAAGTGTAAAGGTTCATCAAGGTAATCAACACAGTGGGAAATATTGAGTGATACAGAAATCAATCCAATGAAACAGCTAAACACGCTAGACTTTTACTACATCTTTTTGAGCCAATCTTTAAAGTACCTGGTAGTCACTAGTAGAAGCTTTGTACGCTGTAGCAAGAGGTCTCATGGTAGAGATCCTAGGAGTACTTCCAGGTTGTGTTGGTGTACCTACGGTTTTGATTGGCGGTGTAAAAGCTAGAGATGAAGATGACAAAGCACTTCTGTCACCGTTTTCCATAACACTCTGGAGTAACAAAGAACAGTTCCTTTTATTATAAATCTAATACCTATTATCTAATATTACATAATACTGTCAAAAATATTCTAAAAGACGTATTTTTTACCTTTCAAATAATTTTAGGCTTGAGAAGACAGTATGTTCCTTAGCATCTGAAATCAAATGCTCCACCAAAAATCTTAACTCAGTTATGTCAAACAGCTTCAATATAACTATAAACCACAAGAAAAAGAATCTCCTAACACTATGAAAACTAGCAAGGACAAAGCGAGAGAACAGTTAGGAAAACTAAACAGGAAGTTAGAAACAAAGTCCAAAACTATTTAGTACCCAGTAACCTAAAACAGTCCTCTAATCTCTATGAATATCAGTTACAGAATAACACAATAATGACTCAATCGCATGACTACAATGAATTCTAAGAAAAGCAACATGTCTACTTTATGTATTAATGTGAATAACCAGCACCGAACAAAAGGCTTAGTATGCAGTACACATCTGAATATACTTACAATATGTTCATAATTTTATAAACCACAAATTTAAATTATATTTGATATCATTTAATAAATATATAAATACAATTTTAATATTTAAAAATAAATAACAAAAAACTTCAGTTACTTAAAAGTTAATTATTAGCTACCATCTATCCATATGAAGTAGTTCATTCTGAAATACCATCATTCAGTTCAAGTACTTAAAGAATCTGACACTGCTTTGCATAAGACACGGATGAGTAGTCAAAAGGCCCAATACATGAGCTGCATCTATAACAATTCTGAACAAATTAATTACACTCTACTTGACCTCTATGAAAAATGAAGGGGTTGGGAGGGATTATCTCTAAAGTCTTGTAAGTATTTTTGTCTTACCACAAAAAATAAACGTATTTTACAAAAAGAGAAGAAACACAGTGAATCTAAGTGACAAAAACAACAACTGTTAATACTCAAGTCTCATGTTCTTCATGTAGACTAAGGTACTTCTGCTATATCACCAATAACTTACTTTGTCTATACACGGTTTTACACCAATCATGATGCATTCTCCAAATATTCTCCCATCTTTGCTTAATGCTTTCCGGGCCTGCAGTTTAGACTGATAACGAATATGCATCCAATTTCCTGTGTTAGACATCTGCAAAAATTGAAATTGTCTCTTAAGATAAAAATATATAAAAACCACACTTAGTGAACCCTATTACAAAATAAAGATGTGTGAGAATGAACTTACAATTTTTTAATTTGATGCCCAGTAAAATACTGTATATTAAAATTCAACAAAACTCCTACAGAAACAGTTTCAGTAATCTCTATTCAGTTCTCAATTCTCTAAAATAGGGTACATATGTGGCAAATATTCTCTGGAAGTAAAATAACTCTCAAAACAACTTTTCTTTTTTTTAAAGAATAAAACCAAACAAGGTACAACAGAATAAAGTCAATCAAAACAACAATGAAACAGATACAGGACTTCAAAACAAGATAAAAATAAATCAACAATGGCTACCATAATATATGTTGGTATCTTCAAAATAACTATCCATACCAAGAGACATAATAAAATAAAAAAAAAAAAAAATGGAATAAAATCAAACAAAACAAACAATAAAAACAATACAGGACTTTGAAATAAGATAATAGGAAATTAATAATGGCTACCATAATGTCTCTCCTTATCCTCTAAATAGTTGCTCAGACTATCGGCTCTAGGCCTAAAAGTCAACAAAACAACTGTTACTTAGGAAATGTTTTAAAGCTGTATTCATCAATATGATTTTGTGAAGCTAAATTTGAAATGGAAAAAAGAATTGGTGTTATGCAAAGTCCAATCATTTTTTTAAAGCTTTATAAAAGATAAATAACTCTCAAAATTCTACAAAGTCAGAAGCTTCCTTCTCCTTTTATTGCCAATAGAGCAAGATCAAATTGGAAAACAGTAAAATAATATTTAGCATAATCTATCTTTTTAAAGAGTCTGAACCACTTAAAAAAGGAAGGGTGGATCCTGAAACTCTCACTCTTCCTATCTTCTATTCTTAATTCATTTTATCGACATTATGCAACTTGAGCCTTTCAGAATCCAAAGGACATTATCTTTGAAAATTTTAAAAAATAAAATTTTGGGGCTGGGGATATACTTCAGCAGCACAGCGCCCGCCTGGCAAGTGCAAGACCCAGGGTTCAATTTCTGGTACGGGGGGTGGAAAAAAAAAAAGTTCCTAAAAAATAAAAATTTTAAGTTTATAAAAAAGACAAAATTCAGAAGTCATTTCCTTCAATTCACAGCTTTTCATTCTTTAGCCAATATTCTGAATTGATAAAAAAGCAAATCTTACCACATGTTTTAAGATATTTCCGTATTGTGCAAATTGTAATAATATATAAGAAGCAGATGCTTGCGGAAACCTGAAAAACAGTTGTCCAGACAAAACAGTCACCTTCCACCATCAACAACAAATGTATAAATTACTCCCCCTCCCCAAGCACCTAGAACATTAGTAAGAGATTCCTAATAATCTTGCTTTCTCCTAAATAAGTTAACCCTACCAATGAACAATCACTCAAAAGAAAAATAGCTGTTAGTGTTGACTTGGCTATACTCTACTGCCAGATTCTATTTTTGAAATCTATAAAATCCCCATTCTCACAGCCATTATCAAATATAGCTATAAAGATGCAGTTCTGTAATTTATTTTCTGTATTTTGTAGTATGTGTATGCTTTTATATGTAGCTAGATATATTAGGATTATCAGGAGGAAATTTTAAAATATATAGTCACATCACTGTGCCTTGACCCCTCAAACAAAATTCTAAAGTTTAGCCCTTAGACAAAAATAAAATTTAGGCCGGGCGTGGTGGCGCACGCCTTTAATCCCAGCACTCGGGAGGCTGAGGTAGGCGAAGTGTTGTGAGTTCGAGGCCGGCTTGGGCTACAATGCGGCGTAAGGCCGACCTGAGCTACATAGTGCGACCCTGCCTCAAAAAACCAGGGCCGGGAGTTTGGCTCAGTGGCTTAAGCGCCTGCCCTGGCAGGCGCAAGGCTGTGAATTCAATCCCTGGTGCCGCAAAAAAATAAATAAATAAATAAATAAATAAATAAATAAAATAAAATTTAGCACCAATATTAATGGTATAGAATAATTTAAAAGGATAGTAATCAAAACTTAATAGCCATATCTTCAAATGGAAAACTGAAAGTGATTTTTACTTTCTTCTTCATGAAGTGCTGTGTGGACTGAATATTTCACAATGATAACATTATAACTTTATAGCCTGAAACAACAAAGCTATTTTCTATTCTAAAACCAGTATCTATCAGAGGTATGAAAATATATATCTGGAAGTTCTTTACTAACTCAGTTAATTTGCATCCTCAAGCCCAGAGGAAAAAATCTGAGGTGAGGGGAATTAAACATGTTAAAACATCTCTGGATATGACATTTTTAACCCTAAAGAAAGGTAAGTAAAGCAGGGTACCTATGGAGCACAAAAACAAAAACAGAGAGAAAAAAATGGTTGTAAGTGAGGGTGCTAAATAAGAAATAAAACCTAACTCTAAGATTCTAAGACCACTCTGAATAGAAAGTAATATTCTCATACTCTTTAAAAGAATCATCCGGAACTATGAAAAAAAAGTATGTATGTGTGTGTATATATATATATCTGTGTGTGTGTATATATATATATATATATATATATATATACATACACATAGGTGTGTGTATATATATATATATATATATCACATTTTAGAAGTATTTCAATATAAATAATCAAAATACAGTGTTTTATGCCTTAAAGCAGAATGCTTTAATCTCACACAGAGGATGACTAAAAAAAATTAACAAAATAAGGGGGCGCTAGGAAACAGTTTGTCTTACATGAAGAGGGAGTGGCTAAAAGTACTTCAAATAATTTAATTACTGGAAATCATGAAAGTGACACCATTACTATTTAACCTGAAACACATAATTAGGGACTGTTAAGGTTTATACCTAGATATCCCCCCTGAGAGCTTCGGGTACTCAATAGGCATCTAGGCAGGGCTTCTTGCAAAGTGACTGAATCATGTGAGCAACAAAGGGGTGGGTCTGCTCAGGAGAGGCAGGTCACTGAGCGTTTATCTCCCTCCCTGGCTCCTCTCCTGACTCTGTGCTTCCTGTCCCCCAAGCTGTAAGCAGCTCTGCTATGCCATCTTGCCTTGGTACCAGCTAACTGTGGACTGAAACATAAACCAAAATAAATCTCTCCTTGCCTAAATTATGGGTGCTGGGTGTTTTGTCCTGGGAGAAAGTAACTAAGACTAGAATAGACATCTATATTCAAAAACATTCAACTACTTTAGGAAAACATGAAATTTTAGGCAAAAAAAAAAAAAAAGAGAGAGAGAGAAAGAAAGAAAAACTAGCCCCAATGTTATGCCTATTGCTGAGCACTGGTTTTTGTGGCAAACAAGGGAATGCAATGATCCTGCTTCTAATCAAAACAGTCAATAACACACAGCATCTGGCAATCACTACTACAAAAAGAAAAATTGTATCTGGAGACAACAGTAGTACGGAAGACTCTTCACCATTCTTATATGCTTGAATTTTTAAAACATAAAATCCACTAAACATTGTTCAAGGAGTTCATGTGTTATGTTTTTATAATCCCAAAAATATAGTAAAGATCCAGTGTGAGTATGGCAAATATGCACTTCGAGAATAAACTTTACATGGTGTAGTATAAATAGCAGCCTGAAAAAAAATTTTTAAAAACCCTGAGTTTTGCTTTTCTGTTAACTAGATGTGAACGGCTATTTTACTCATTTTATCTGTTTACATCTCAGTTTCCTCCTCTGTAAAAAAAAAAATAATAATAATTACATGATATGATCTCTAAGGTGCTTTAAAGCATTTTGGAGGTGTAGAAATGTACTCAATATGCACACAGGACTGTCGTCCCCTGTTTGTAACAGTCAACATTCTGTGGCTAGGATATACAAACCTGGCAACACACGGTATACATATAAACAAAGTTCAATTTTATTAGCTCAAAACTGGTTAAGTCCTCTAGACATTGAGAAATGACCATTACAAAGTAGGAAAGGAGCTCCCCAAGGGAGCAACTCTGCTCAAACAGCTAGTAAACATGCTTTAAGAGAAAATAATTTGGGAAGAGATCCACACACAAATGACTTGAGAAAACTACAGAACTCTAGTTAGTAATGCATGTTGAAATGTCCAAGTGGCATGGACTGATGTCTCCAACTTATTATGAAATACACTAACAGCAAAAAATAAATGGATGGATGATAGATAAAGCAAATGTAACAAACTGTTAACATCAAGATAGTGAGTACATAGGCCTTACTGTGCAATTCTTTCTATTTTTCTGAACTGTCTGATAACAGTCCTCATTATCAAATATTGGGGTGGAGATATTTGTTTTTAAAAGGTCCAAAAACCTTACCCAAATACAGTCACCCAAGTGTCATCGAGGTGATCTTCTGAGGTCAGAGAATCTCCTTGAGTATAGAAAGGATCCAACTGGGCAGGAGATAGTGTTGTCTTTCTTGGTTGACCAATATTTGCTGGACTAAACACACTTTGCCCTATATTAGCATATTTAGTAAGTTAATTAACAACACAAACTTTGATTTATTTTAAAGTAAAGATCTTAGTTTATGAAATATAATGAATGAAAAACTTTATTAATGAAAAGGTTTGCCATTATATAAATAGTTTGAAACATGCGACTGTGAGCCGGATGTGGTGGAACACACCTACAGTCCTAGCACGTGAGACAGGAAGAGTGCCATGAGTTCAAGTCTGGGGCGCTACATAGTGAGTTCAGGGACAGTCACAACTATACAGGGAGACCCGGTCTCAAAAAAACAAAACAAACGGGCTGGGGATTTAGCTCAGTGGCACAAGCACCTATCAATCCCCAGCACCCAAAAAAAAAAAAAAAAAAAAAAAAAAAAAAAAAAAAAAAAAAAAAAAAAAAAAAAAAAAAAAAAAAAAAAAAAAAAAAAAAAAAAAAAAAAAAAAAAAAAAAAAAAAAAAAAAAAAAAAAAAAAAAAAAAAAAAAAAAAAAAAAAAAAAAAAAAAAAGGCAAAGCAAAATAAAGCAAAATGTAACTGTAACAATTTTATAACCATACAATGAGACAATGAGACAAGGTCATTAATAATTATGCATGGGTCATAATTTTGCAAATGTTTTATTATGTATTATAAATCTGCCAATTATTTTATTAATTTCTGATTAAGCCTGCCAGAAAAATTTCTCAGTCAGCTTAAAGGCCTCCTGTTGGATTCACCTTCCATATCTGCCATTTTTACCAGTACCTCTGCCTTAAAAATATTTTAAAACTTTTCATTACCCACACAACAAAATCCAAATACTTTACTCTCTACAATGTATTTCCAGTGTGCCTCTCAACAATATCCACCATTCTCCTAAAATGTAAGAGTAGCTTTATAGTATTCAGTCATCTTCACCTAAAATGCCTTACTCTGTTGTTCTTATTCAGTAACAGCACCCCTTACTGAGTATCCCTGTGTCCAACCCTCCATGCTCAACACTTTCTATGTTCCTTTTAATTCAGAGGTACTGACCAATCAAGACTGTACATTTCTAAGAAGCAAAGACTATTTTTTCTTCATTCTTATAGTAGCAATAATTCATTCAAATATTTTTTCAGCCCTTCATATAATATCAAGTATCATTTTAGGTCCAGAGGGTCCAACAGTAAACAAGTTACATAAGAAATAAACAAAACAAAATTATCTCAAAGGGAGCCCAAATTCTAGAAGAAGAAAGGTAAGTGAATATCTAGCATGTTAGAAAACAAAATCTTAGTGGTAAAATGATAAGCAAAAGAGACAAGTATTATGTCTACAGAAGGGCTAATTGGAAAAAGACTTCACACAGGTGACATTAAAGGAAAAATCTAAAGGAGGTAAGGAAGAAGACACATCAAGAATTGAAAAAATGAACACTAGGTGGAGAAGACTGCAAGTGTGAAAGGCACCGAGAAAGGCCATGGCTGATACCAGATAAAGAGCAAGAAGGCGACCACTTGCACAGTGAGCAAGGGAGACTTGGATCAGGACAAACACTTGAGAGCAGAAAGGCAACAATATACATCAAATTATGAAGAAAAAGCTTTTAAACAATTTCAAAGATTCGGTTTTTACCTCAAGTGAGGTGGCAAACCAATGAAAAGTTCTGAACGCAAGTGATAACACATCACTAAGATTCTGAAATAAGATAGTAGCACTGCATGCAGGATATCGCACCATTAATTACATGTATATTTTTATTTAATTCAAACAGTCCTGTAAGATAGGCCCCATTACAGCTCCATTTAAGACATCATGAAACAGAGTACATTAAATAATGTCCAAAAGACAAGCTGTGGCGTGAGCCCTTAGGCAGTAATCTAGTTAATACTGGTACTTGTATTTACTAGAGAAGTAGTACTGTAGTAAGGTCAGAAGACCCTTGACTACCTAAAGGCAAAATTTACTTTTACAACTATAAAATGTCTTTTTCACTCTCTTTGTGAGCATACAATGGACTATTTCAGAGGAAAAAACTACAAATGGACTACAAAATGTGGCCCAATATTTCAGGCTGAACTGAAAAATCAGATCCGTAACAACTCAGTTGTATTTTATTAAGACAGACATACAGATTTGAAAACATAAAACTATGACATTGTTATCATAAAAAATTTTTGTCTTAGGAAAGTTATTTCTCACTTCAGAAAAGACTGCTCATATGGAAACAAACCATAATTTTTAATGATCATATATTTTAAATTTTGTCTTAACTTGGATGATAAAAGGACTTTATATTTTTAGTAGTATATGTTTGCCACACATGGTAACTACATTCATCTTGAGGAACTTGTACATGCCACATCTTGATAATTTTTAAATCCCCATTCCTCACCATCACCTTTCCATCTTTCCCTGGATCCTCTTCCCAACCCTATAGTCTACCTCCCTGCTTCTTACTATCTTATATTTTGCTCTTTAAATTATTTATATTTTGGGTTTCTCATATTAGAAAAACCAAGTAATATTTTAACCGAGCATGTTATAATCAGGTGCCTAACAGCACACATCTTAACCAATGCTCCAGTAACTTCTGGTCCCCGGCATCCCCTCCGAGTCTATCATGCAGTAAACTACACCCGATCCTTATATTGATGGAAATCAATGATGAGCTATTCACTGCGTGACAGCCCCAGCTGCAGTCACAGGTGGGCCCCACCACCAGACCAGAATACTCGATGATACTGGCCTGAGAAATAACACACAAGCTTGAGCAGACAAACAGCCCTTTTCCTCTAAGAAATCTGCACAGCACTGAACCAAAAGAAAACCAAATTTCAATGGTTTTGTTGCTTTGAGGGAAGAAAATGTTTTTTTCACACTCCATAAAATCCATTAAAGGATAAACACAAAAAAACAGAAACAGTAAATTTCATTTTTTCTACCAGAATACTGAGATGGATGGTTTTGAAATTGTTTCTTTGTGTCCTTATGCAGTGATAAAATTAACTCCCCATTTGGCAGGATGGCAACAGTATCATCTTCACTGGTACTCACACTGCCTGCCAGTGCATGGCATAAAACCTGTAACTGTAACAGTGCATCTCAGGATACCAGAGGCACAAGCCAAGGCTGAAGTTGGGTTTTCTGCAGATCAGCAAGTGCCCCAGGCCTGGCCCTCGGATTTTAGTTTCTAATGCAGTAAACACAGAGAGCTATAATCCATGAAACTCTTTGGTCTTCAACTTTAGAGATTATAAAGAATATCTAAAAACTAAGAAGTTTGAGAAAACTATTCTACAGAACCATATATGTGATTCACACTCGCCCTGTACTGATTTTCTGCTTGCTCCCTGCTCAACACATTCTAAAAATAGAATATAGCTGCCGCTTTGTCACTGATCCTGAATTCCCACTTGAACTGAAAAATCATCCCAAGTCTGACCTTAAATCATTCCAAAGTATTGACAGTCAAACAGACTTTAGAGTATACATTTAAGAAAGAGATTCTCTGCAAGTTCTTAAGAAATTGCCTCCCCAATGCCACTGTGGTAAAAGTTTTATTAAAAATCTGTATACTACCCCTTATCTTAGTGTAAGAAGCTGAAAGAGTAAATAAGATCCAAAATGTACAACAGATATTGTGAATGGGAAGAAACTGCTCAAAAGAAAAGAACAGCTGGGATGGGGGAAAGGAGAAAAGCAGGAAGGGAAAAGAAAAAAATATATATATACACACAAGATAGTTAAGATAGTTATACTACTAATATCTATTAGTTCATTGAAAAGACATGTTGGTGCTAACGCTGTTTGATCCATTTTTCATGCCTACAGATTGGAATCTGAGCAACTACTTTGAAAATAACAACACACAACATACCAACCAGTGTTACTCTCCTATTATCTTGTTTTGAAATTTTGTATCATTTTTTTCTCTTTAAAATTAAAAAAAAAAATCTCTCGGGGTTTTTCAATAAAGAAGTCCTGATATCTTTATAGCCTCAATCAACTCAAAATTTCCTATATTACTTGACCAGTTTATCCTTACAAAACAAGTATGACGGAATCTTGCAATTATGTCAAGTACCTCTTATGTACCTTATAACAGAGTTAGCAAATTTTTTAGAGACACATGCCCAAACATCAGTCCAAAACCCACTTATTTATTGCAAAGTGCCAACACTGCAATTAAACCTGAATACTGAGGTTTTAATTTAGAAAAAAACGAACATTATCATTTGTCTTAAAAGAAAAACACAGTAACCGCTTTCAATATGAACGGCTTTTTGTAAAAGGTAAAAATCTGCATTTGGCGTGCTTTTGCATATTTAATGTGATCTCTGCTGCTGCATGCATGCTGATTCGCCAAACCTTGGCAGGGACAACTGGGCTCTCATGCCAACAGAGAGGGCTCTGTATGCCTGCTGCGGCACGCATGCCACAGGTCCCCGCCACTCCCTTGTTATCTGACACAAGAATTTACAGGAGCCAAGCCTACTAAGAAATGAGTAAGGCCACAACTCAAATCTAAAACTGAGATACAAAAAGAGTTAGTATTTATGAGTATTGGATGATGCATGGGAACTGAATGATTTCCTCAGAGCCACACAAAAAGTCAAACAGTATTCAGCGCCCAGAAACATGACACCGCTAAGCATTCGCAAATAAGGACTGGAGAATCAAGTTACTCTTAAGATTATAAAACTCCAACAGCCAAAGTAAATTTAAAAAGAAAAAAGCCTAAACAGTTCCCCAAACTTATCACATTCCAAATGCTACTGAATTATAAAGCATGGGAAAATATCTTTAATGTGTAGAAGAGGAAAAGTATTATCTTGCTTTCTGAAAGACAGAACTAGATTGCACCAGATGACAGAATGCTGGCATTAGCAGCCTTGAGCCAATCACTGACCTCAACGCAAAGCATCATTAGCAAGAAGAGAGTAAATTTTTTAATTTTATTGCTTAATTTTTGAAAGAAGACCAAGTTATTGAGACTCTTAACAAATATTACAATGTAATTGACAATGTGAATCTCCTGCTGACAACAGTGCCAAAACAAAACCACAGTCTTAAGATAATCAAAAGTTAAAGTTACCCCTGTAATCCCAGCACTTAGGAGGCTGAGGAAAGAGGATCACTGTGAGTTCAAGGCCAGCCTGGGTGACAAAATGAGTTCAAGAGGAGCCTGAACTTCATAGTGAAACCCTGTCTCAAAAAGACAAAAAAAAAAAAAAAAAAAAAAAAAAAAAAAAAAAAAAAAAAAAAAAAAAAAAAAAAGTTAAAAGTTACCAAATAAAAACAATGCAACAATGTCATTCTAAGTAAAGGGAAAAAATTCATCACCTAAGAACTTCCCACAGTCTTAAATCTTTAAGTTTGCCTCATAAATGAGTGCCTACACTCTGCTCTCAAATTTAGAATCCAGAACTAACCTAATATAACCTTTCTTTGAACAAGGTTTCAGACTACCTCGAATCCATCAGACTTATTAAGAAGCCTGCAGCAGCCCACCCTTAAATGCAAGGCATACATCCTAAGCTCTCCAGAGGACACTGAAACCACAGATGGTACTACACCACGAATTTAACATCTATCTTTTATTTTAGTTTAGCTTATTTTCTAATTCCCAGTACTAGAAAAACAACCCAGGGATGCTCTATCATTGACCTCACCTCCAGTCTTTTTAATTTTTTTTTTCTATTTTGAAACAGGGTCTCACTAAATTGCCCAGGCTGACCTCAAACATGCAACCCTCCAGCCTCAGATTCCAGAGTAGCTGAGATATTAATTCACAGCTCCTGAGTACCTTGTTTATCCCAAGCATTTCATCATGAACCACAGTGGTAACTTCTGCAGTTTGAGGTACAATTGCCAAAACCAACACAAATTTCTTTTGCCTTCTTCAAAATTTCACAAAATGTTCATATTTCAATTCAAAAGAGGATTCATTTTTAAAAATAGATCATAGCACCTTTAGTATATTCTTTTTTTTTTCATTTCCTATTTAATCAAGAACTTTTGAAGTTTTCCCTTAAAGAAAGCACTTCATAGCTTCTCTTGTGCATATCTAAGTTGCCAACATCATTACTCTTGCGCTTTGGTATCATTATTAATGAAGTAAGGATTACTTGAACATAAGCACTATGATACTTTGACAGAAGACCTGCAAATCAAGATGGTTGCTAAGTGACTGAAGGGCAGGTAATTGACACAGGACCCACGTGATGGACAGAGATGGCTCTGGGCAGGAAACAGCAGGACAATGCAAAATTTCATCATGTTACTGAAAATGATGTGCAATTTAAAATGTATGAACAGTTTATCTCTAGAATGTTCCACTTAAAATTTCTGGACTAAGTTGGGACACTGCGTAACTATCTAGAACCTACAAAACAACAAGGAAAGATGTTTAAGACCATCTACATGTTTGTGTGTAGACAACAGTTAAGTAACTAGGCTAAAAAACAATTAACCACCTTGAGAAGCTTGCAAAGTCACTATTCAAATTTTTTTTGAAATTCAAATATTCAAATATCGCTTTTTTTTACAAAAGCAATCAAACAGGAGAAGATATACAACAAATTCTAATGCTAGAAAAAATGAACAAGTATACAAGAATGGAATCCTAGGGCTGGGATGTAGCTCAGTGATACAGTCACTGCCTAGTATGTGTGATGTCCTTAGTTTGTGTCCCAGTACTACAAGAATGGCATTCCACTATTTTATGCAGCTATCATATGAATTACCTGACTTAAAAATGAGCTCATACTTAATTTTAAAAAGGTACTACAAAGTAAATAAGGGAATACAAAATTACTCAAGTGTTATAAATACATTCAACAATTACTTTTTTCTCATCACCACAGACATCAAACAGATACAATATATTTTTAAAGCAAGGTTAATTTAAGATGAAATGGCGCACTTTGACAAATACTGTATGTTTTAAAAATATGTTTACAAACTAACTTAACAACTAACACTTTAGGAAATAAGTGGAAGCACACATTGGTACAAAAGAGATCCTTAACTTCCGGGAAGATGGCAGAACAGTAAGCAGCAGAGTAAACAGCCTCCCTGAGAGATAGTTCAGATGCTGGAATACAACATCATGGGGAAGACAAGAAGGAAGGAAGTGATCCCCTGGACCCAAGAAGAATCTAAAGTGAGAAGTGAAGCCCACAGAAAGAGTAAAAAGTAAAACTTAAACAAAGAAGAAGACGGTAGCTGGCAGCACCTTTGCCCAGAAGCGGACTCACTATGTGAGAGGAGCTGCTGGAACCTGGGGACACATGATCAAGGTGACATGGTGGCAGCGACCCTGGAGGCCTCTGTGGAGAGGCAGCATTGGAGGAGACTGTCAGTAGACTGGGGGAGCAGACCTGGACGACTGAACTGGCTGACGCTGAGTGCAGAGGACTCTGTCCTCCCATGGCAGACAGCGATTGGCCAGGAACCATTTTGGAGTTGGGCTGGGTGAGCCCGGTGTCAGGGCTGCTCCGGGCTTCCTCTGGCAGCTCCTAGCTGGGTGCAGACCCGTGGAAATGGCTCAGACTGAGCCCTGCCCCATCGCGCATTCTAGGGGCCATCTCGGAGGAGTCCCTGTGGGTAGCCAGCTTAGTCTGGAGCCAGCAGCCCCACATACACTCCAAGTGTGGTAGTGGAGGATCCCTGCTGGTGACCAGCCCAGGTTTGCAAGTGGTGTCCCTGCCCCCACGTGCCCTCCCAACACAGGCTGCAGACAGTGTTGCACCGGTGCACCCAGTGGCAACCATCACATATCCATAATCAGCACTGTCTAGAAGAACCAGTCTCACTTCAGAGCAACTGTAGCCAATGCAGGGAGTGCCTGGGACCCCAGTACCCACTCATCCAGAAGAACCCAGAAATATGTCAAGACGAAGAAGCAAAAGACAGTCTCTGGCCTCCAATCCAAGCAAAGCAAGTCCAGAAGATGCAAACACAGAAGAGATCAGGAGTCGCACAACTGAAGTTTCCGAGGTGATGGCAACTGAAGCAAAGAACTTCATGAGGATAAAAAAGAAATCAGAACAGAAATACTAACTCAGATAAAAGAAGAAATGAAAAACATAATAAAAGAATTGCTAGGCATCTCTAAAGACACAGATGAAAAATGGAGCATAGGAAAATGAGGGAAACTTTGAATGAACAATACAAAAAAGATTTAGAATACATGAAACAGATTCAAAGAGATAACCAGGAAATTAAAAACTCCACAGAAAGTTGGCAAAACCACTTGAAAGAAACTGAAGACAGACTTTCAAACCTCGAAGTCAGGTTTGCAGCTTGTGATTGTGAAAGGAAAGATCTCCTAAAAATAACAAGCAACCTGGAAGTAACAATTCAACAGTTGCAAGACAAACCAAAGAAACGTAACTTAAGAATAAAAGGTGTAGCCAGGCATAGTGGCACATGCCTTTAATCCCAGCAGCTGGGAGGCTGAAGTAGGAGAAGCATTGTGAGTTTGAGGCCAGCTTGGGATACAACGCAACTGCGAGGCCGGCCTGAGCCACATAGCGCAACCCTGCCTCAAAAAAAAAAAAAAAAACACTAGGGCCGGGAGCTTGGCTCAGTGACTTAAGCACCTGTTTGGCAGGTGGGAACTTGTGAGTTCAATCCCCAGTAGCAAAAAGTAAATAAATAAATAAATAAATAAATAAATAAATAAATAAAAGGTGTGAGTAAAAAAGCAGGGGTCAACACAAATGACATTAAAAGTCTATTTACAGAAATAATTTCAGAAAACTTCTCAAGCATGGGAAAAGGAAGTGACATTCAGATAAGTGAAGCATATAGAACTCTAGTTAGCTATAACCAAAATAAATCTACACCTAGACATATAATAATCAAGGTCCCAGAAATTCAACACAAAAACAGAATATTAAAAGCTGTTAGAGAAAAGAAACAGATCACCTACAAAGGAAAACCCATCAGAATCACAACAGACTTCTCAATACAAACCATCAGGTCAAGAAGAGCTTGCAGTGAAGTATTTCAAGTCCTGAAAGAAAACAACTTTCAATCCAGATTGATGTACCCTGAAAAACTATCTTTCAAAATTAACGAAAAGAAAAGCCAGGTGTGGTGGCACATGCCTTCAATCCCAGCACTCTGGAGGCTGAGGTAGGCGGAGCATTGTGAGTTTGAGGCCCGGCTTGGTTTACAATGCAAGCACAAGATCGGCCTGAGCTACATAGTGCGACCCTGCCTCAAAAAACTAGGGCTGGGAGTTTGGCTCAGTGGCTTAAGCACCTGTCTGTCAGGCACGAGGTTGTAAGTTCAATCCCCAGTGCTAGGAAAAAAAAAAAAAAATTAACGAGAAACAAGATACTTCCATGACAAGAACAACTGAAGGAATTTACGACCACCAAGCCAACCCTACAAAGAATACTAAAGAACGTTCTAGAGAAAGAAAAAAAAGACCACAGCTCCAGAAACAGTGGCAGAGGGATATCACAGAGCAGGGCAGACAACTGAATAGAGAGGAAAAGTAGGCGGCCAATGGCAAGAAAATAGCATGGCAGAGATGAGGCAGTGCACGTTGGCCTTAACCATTAACGTAGATGGCCTCAATTCACCAATAAAAAGAAACACAGGTAGAGTGGATCAGGAGATAGGATCCATCAATATGCTTTATACAAGAAACACATTAAACTCGAAAAGGGGTTCATAGACTGAAAGTCAAAGGAAAGAGAACAATGCTTTATGTGACAGGGAACCAGAAAGAAGAGGGGGTAGCTTGCCCATTAGTTACAAAGTGGACAAGAAAGATATGGCACTTTTATCCAATGGAAAGCTACTCAGCTATAAAGAAAGATAACCTCAAGCCTCTTGTAGGTAAATGGATACAACTTAAGATCTTGTTCATGGATGAAATGATCCAGAGTCACAAGGGTGAACACCATGTTACCTCCCTAGTACAAAAAAACTAAAGGAGTTCGTAGGATTCAAAATACACCACATACTGTAAAAATGAAAGAGGACAAAGTGTCTAAAAAGGGAAGGCAGTGGCCATTGTTAATCTATTATTGTGATTTGAGTCCTACATTGTTTTCATTGTTCTGTTTAGTTGGTTTTATTCTATTTTGGTTTGACTAATTGTATTATATTTAGTCACATGGACAGCTATTTCAAAGATAACAAAATACATTATGGTAGCCATTTTTGATATCTGATCACCTTGTTTTGAAGCCCTCTATTGCTTTCATTGTTTTGTTTTGAGTGATTTTATTCTATTTTGATTTGTTTGATTGTATTATGACTGACGATATAGGCAACTGCTTAGAAGATAACAAGAGGCATTATGATAACCACTGTTGTTTTACTATTGTTTTGAAGTCCTGTACTGCTTCCACTGTTTTGTTTTTATTGGTTTTATTCTGTACTATTTTGTTTGATTATATTATGCCTGATGGTATGGGCAGTTTTTTGAAGATAAGAGGTATTATAAGGGGAAAGGAGGAAAGAAGGGAAAAGGAAAAAGACATAAATTTGTATATATGTATACATAAGATAGTTAAAACAACTATACTACTAAATGCATTAGTTACTGAAAAAGAACAGTTAATACTCACATGATTAGATCAATTTTACATGTCTGTATCTGCTAATCTAAACAACCCCTTTGAAGGTAACAATATGCAATATTACAACCATTGTCAAATTCCTATCATCTTGTTTTGTAAACCTATAATATTATTGTATTGGACTTGTTGTTTGTCTCTTCTGCTTTTTGTTTTTCTTTTCTTTTTTCTCATAAATAAAAATAATAAAAAGATCCTTAAATTTAGTTCTTGCACAAAAACATGCTTTTAATAACCCAAAATAGTAAAAAGCACTTTAGTATAAAATCTGAAGCTGATCCAGCTTTTATACCCACTGTACCATTAAGAAGGTACAGTTAAATTATGCTGCATCATGTAATAACCTTCAAGCAAGAAACTAAATGAAGGCTCAAATTGAGACAACCATTACGACCTTTAAAAATAAAACAAACCAAAATTAAGTCTCAAATGAATAAGCAATCTAATTTTTAGCCTGTCGACTACTCTAAAAAATATAATTACTTATACATAATGTAAAAGTATTTACATAAGTTTAGCATAATTGCCCCCCCACCTCGTTAATGTTTAATTGCTCCACTGACTTCACTTCCTTTAAATCAGACTTCTGGTATCCACACACTATGCTTTATAAGATGAAAATAAAGTGTGCCTATTAAACCACATCACATCGGACTATAATTTGTCTCCCTTAGTAAATCACTACTCAAAATTCTTTTTCAGATTAAAGTGGAGGGCAAAAGACCTTATTACCTTTTATGAAAATGTCTTCCATTAAAGAACAGATTAATTATTTCAAAATTAGACACTACGATAAATGAAAATAAAAGGTACAAAGAGTGGTAAATTTTAAACAGACATATGTCAGTGGAAAAGAAGAGGTCCCTGGTGGTGTTGCCTTCTTACCACAAAACAAGTACCACAACATGCAATAAAGAATTTTGCCTCAGCCCAGTGCGAGATCTGACCTTTATCTGGTTTCTAAACCTGGGAATTTCACCAGCAATAAAAGTATCACTGTAACTTAATCATGTGGCTCCCTCAGACAGAACCTAGCAGTTTATGCTAACAAGGTAACTGAGCTGGTCACTCCAGAAAAACCAATCACGTGAGAAAAGGATGGGAACTGTGTGCCACAGAGCATCATCTGTTCTCTGAGAGGAGCAGAAATCACGCCTGTAAGATAAAAAGCCAATAAAAACTCTGGACACAAACCCTCCAGTAAACCTCCCTACTTGACAATATTCTGTGTCTCCTGACATACACGAATGTTGAGAGGATCTGAATCTCAGCACAATGGAAAGAAGCTCCACATCTGGAACCCTCCCAGATTCACCCTAGTTTCTTCCTTTGTTCTAACTTGTATCCATTTGCTGTAATAAAACCACAGTCATCAGAATAGCACTTTTAGTAATTTCATTGACTTCTTGCAGTAAATCATCAAACATTACAGTAGTCTTGGAAACCCCCAAATATATAGCAGTTGGTGTGAAGTGACAGTTGCCCTGGGACCCTCCCCCAAATTCTGACATATGTGTACCCACAAAGCACACTGCCCAATGGATACAAACTACATCCCGTTAGCATGGTGAACTGCACACCTCTAGTGTTTATCTCTAGTCCTTTCAGACACCTAATAAAAAGCACTCTAGAAAGGCCCAGATTTTGAAGACCACGGGAACTACAAAAGATTCCTGGCAGAAATCAAGGAAAGCTAGCATAAAGTATGTATAATCAGGGGTCAGATGCTAGGCCCCTCCTCATCCTAGGCAGCTAGGTAACACGTATGCTCTCACTCTGTCCTCATGAGACCAAGAATTTGGTCTTGGAAGAAACAGAACCTGCATTGCTCAAAACTCCACTGAGTCTAGTCACAGTAAACAACAGCACTAAGGAGATCAAGTACAGTAAGTCTGTCACACTGGAAAAGAGACTTACTGTCTGTATAGAGAATACCAGCTTAGGTAATAGGTTGTTAACATGTTCCTAAACAGGGTCACAATTTGGACACCTCACTGCTGGGAGGCTTGACGTACCGATGGTGCATATATGCTGCCCCATGCTTGACTACACCACTTGTGGTACCAGCCACCCAATGGAACAGTCATGCATGTACGATTGGTGGGACTGGGATAAAAAAATTCTTTAAGAGCTTGGTGTGGTGGCGCAGGCCTACATCCCAAGACTCAGCAGGCTGAAGCAGGAGGACTGCCATGAGTTTGAGGCCACCTGGGTTACATAAGTGAGTTCAAGGGCAGCCTGCATTACACAGTGAGACCCTTCTCCAAAAAAAACAACAAAAAAAAATTTTTTAAGTAAGCCTAAAAGGGTGGGGGGATCCTATGCGGGCTGAAATTAGGTTCTCTCAACAAAAACATCAACATATTGTCCACTCTCTCTACAGTGAAACCAAACAGCTTTTCTCCATCAATGGTGAACTCTATATACATAAAGATTCCAAGTCACTTGTAAGCGCTTATTCAACAAGTGCGCTCTCACCAACCATGACAGAAGGGAAGAAAAACACAAAAAATAAAAGAATTAGAAGGGAACAGAGTGGTTTTAGGAAAAAAAAGACCACAGTTAACCTCACTGATAAAAAAACTAGCAGGAAGAACAGGACACAGTATTTCTAACCATTCAAAGAATAACAAAACACTTCTTGGTAATTTTTTTTTTTTTTAATTCTGGAATCAGGCAACACTTCATTCCATAAAACAGAATGAGTGTTCCTGTTTTTGGAAATTAAAATGACAAACAACAACAAAAAAAGCTTACTGGAAAAATCTCCGAAAAAGTAAGACACAGATATGACTGACAATGTAAGAAGGAAAATGAAAATTACAAATCTCTGCAGTGATCCACCCATGCAAAAAGAATCCCAGAAAGAACAGAAAACAAAGGAAAAGCAATTATCAAACAAATACTACACAAGTTTCCCAGAACTGAAGATTTTAAGTGTCATGATTGAAAGGGCCATTAATTCTTTAGCAAAACAAATATGTCTCACATCAAAATTGGGAATGAGAATAATACAGAGATCATAAATTGTTTTTTCCAAAAAGACCACACAAAAATACTCAGGAATTCTCGCTGCATTTGACTTTTGTGGACACTGGCAGGGAGACGTCTCTGAAATTCTCACCTACATACTGTATGAAACCAGCTGAGCACAAGGATGGGGGAACTTCTGCCACCAGGTCTTAAACTTGACTTCCAAGTATGCTCTACACCAAAAAAAGGACATAAAGAAAGAGGAAGATATGCTATCTATGAAAAAGAAAGCAGCAGTGTATTGGTCACTTTCCACTGCTGAGACAATAGATCTGACATACACAATTCAAAGGCGAAAATTTTTATTTTGGCCCATGGTTTCAGAGATTTCTGTCCACTACTGGCTGCCTCTACAGCAGAACCATCAGGGCAGAGAAGCTTGGCAGAGGAAAGCCACACACCTCATGGCACTTGGGCAGCAGAAGACTGTAAAGAGAGCCAGATGGGAAGGGGCCAGGAACCAGATAAAGCCCACAAGGTCACACCCCAGTGACCCACCCACCGTCCCATGCCAAGACTAACGAGCCATCACTGAGCAGTCTGTACATCCTCACTAATCTCACAGGCACTTGTCACGCCATGCAAATTGACAGATCAACTATCACAACTACAAACTAAGGCAACTCCTAGGATGATGGTCACACCAGACTGAAACACGAAATAGCCAAGAGAGGCTCAGGAAAAAGAGGCTCAAAGACAGAAGTTCTCGGCTTAAACCAAAGAAAACTGTGCTTAAAATGGAACATTCTACAAAAAGACAGACATGTATCATAGCAACAGAACATTTGCCTGAAAGGAGCAAATGACACAAAAATTAGACTAATAGAAAAAATAAGACGATTATTAACTACTGGAAAATAAAGTTTTACAAAATGGATAAGTTAATACACTAAATGGTTCCACACTTGCCAGTATTTACATTCATAATATAAACATTGACAAAGGAATAAAGTTAAATATAGTTATTCAGAAAATAGCACAGTAAAATAACAGTATCATTCATTGTCAGAGATATAGAGCAAATGTGAAAACTGAAAATCAAGAATTAGCAATATAAGCCAGGGACAGCTGCACATGCCTGAAATCCCAACACTTGGGAGACTGAGGCAGGAGGATCTCAAGTTCGAAGCCAACGTTGGCTACACAGTCCAAGGCCAGCCTGTGTCTCAAAACACCAATTATTAACAATATAAACATATGTGACTAAATAACAGCCCTCTAAAATGACCATGTTCTAATACCCAAAACCTATGAATGCTGCTCTCCATAGCTTAGAAGACTGCAGATTTGTGTATGCATTGTGAGATGGGGAGATTACCCAGGATGACCCAGGTGGTCCCCCTATGAGCAGCAGGCAGAAGGAGATTTCGCTAGAGAGAAGCAAATGTGATGATGGAGGCAGAAATCAGAACTCTATGCCATAAAAATGAAAGAAATATGCACAGGAAAAAAAAAAAAACATACAACTAGAAAATGAAAAAAATCAAAGCTGATTTTTCCTAGAACTTCCAAAAGGAACCACTTCTACTAACACCTTGACTTTAGCCCAGTGAACCTGATTTTGAACTTTTTCCTCCCAGAACTACAAGAGAATGTAAGCTGTTTTAAGTTAATAAATTTGTGGTTACAGTGGCAGCAAGATTCTAAAAAGCATCTCATTCATCAGGAATAGCCCTGAGATCTAGAATAGTTTTGGAAGAATGAGGCTAAAGATTCTTGCACTTAAGTACTATTTGAGTTTCTAAAACTATCTGAATTTACTGTTTTCACCAAAATATAAAGACTATTTTCTCCTCCTCCATTAATTGGAGACAACTCAATGATACCATGGTTAATCTGGTCTTACACAAAACAAATTTCTGGTAAATAACTGAGATTATCCTAGGTTATCTAAGTGGGCCCAATATAATCATAAGGGTCTTCACACAAGGAAGAAGAAAGAAGAGTGACTTTTAAGACACAGTGGCCTCTACCAGCTCTGAAGAAGCCACGAGCTAAGAAATGTACTGCCTCAAGAAATTGGGAAAGGTGAAAAAGGGGGAGGAGGGGAAGGAGAAGGAAGGGAAGAGGAAGGAGGGGATGAGGAATAGGAGGAAGAGGTTCAAGAAGAAGAAGAGAAGGAAAAAGAAAAGGAAGAAAAAAGACTTCTCTAGAACATCCTGAAGGAACGCAGCCCTGCTGATGCCTTGATTTTAGCCACTCACTTTCATACTGGACATCTCACCTCCTGAACCATCAACACAATAAATGAGTTATTTTAAACCAGTAATTTGTAACAGTACGGTTTACCTGCAATAAGAAATGAAGATACACTAGAATAAGGTTAGTGTTTACTTGGTATTATTAAAGAAAAACATGCCTTGCCACACTGGACACAAACACTTCCAATGCCACTGCCTCCAGACACTCTACATGTAAGTTTCTTGCGCTTGCTATAACAAATTAGCACAAAGGATGTCTAACAGAAACTTACTCTGTCTCACTTCTGAAGGCAGAAGGCCAAGATCAATTATTAGCAAATATGCATGCCTGTTGGACCCTAGAGCAAACCTGACTGTGTCCTCCAACTTGTCCTCCAGCTTCTGGGAACTGCTGGCTTTGGCAACACTAATTCGTGCCTCTGTCTTCACATTCCCTTTCTCCTCTGTACTTCTGTCCTCTTCTGTGTGTGTCACATTTCTGACTCTTCCTCATAAAGCCACTGACTAGGTTTATGGACTGCCCAAGTAATCCAGATCACCCCCTTCCCCCACAAACAACTCCTTTTGCCCCAAACAACTCCTTAACTTCTTAAATTCTCCTTGACCACACTTTCTCTGATGACCCATAATTATATTTTGGAAACCATATATGGTTAACGATCACAGGTTTCAGGGATTAGAACACGGACATATTTTGGGGGCCACTATCCAACTCAATACAACTTACATCCATCAATATATTGAGTCAATGAACATTGATTGAAGCCCCTTTGTACCTAGCTCTGTAATGAGTAAAAACTGAAGACAGAGAAAGAATCCCTGTCCCAAAGGAACAGACAATCTAATAAGACAGGAAGATAAGAGCCTAGAATCAGCTTTAAAAGCACACATAGGAAGGAGCAGCTAAACTCAATCAGAAAAAATCCTTTTCCACTCACTCCTGCTCTACTTGTGGGAACCAGAAATCTTGAGAGCCTTCCTCAAAAAACACTCCAGAAAGTGTTACAATCTACCAGCTAATATCACATTTAATCTCTTAATATGCTATGACAGATAAGGATACTAGTTCAGCTGGGCGTGGTGGTGCACGCCTTTAATCCCAGCACTCAGGAGGCTAAGGTAGGAGCAGCTTTGTGAGTTCGAGGCCGGCTTGGGCTACAACGCGAGCACAAGGCCAGCCTGAACTACATAGTGCGACCCTGCCTCAAAAAAGTAGGGCAAGGAGTTTGGCTCAGTGGTTTAAGCACCTGCCTGGCAGGTGCGAGGTTGTGAGTTCAATCCCCGGTGCCACAAAAAAAAAAAAAAAAAGATACCAGTTCATTAATTTTCTACCATTTAGGAATAGAGATGATAAATCTGATAGCTAAGTCAAAGAAGCACTCTAGAAAAAAAAGGAAGAAGTACAGGAAAATTTAAAGCTAAAGAAAACTGAGGAATAAGATGAAAAAAAGAGTAAACATATTCAGTCTTCTTTACCATCGGCAATAACTATTATTAAAAAGGTTCCTAATATTCTTTAATTCAGATTTCTTATTTTGTCATGTGACCAAAGTTTTCCTGCACCACAAAATAAGAGCAGTTTTAACATCAGGCATAGAACTTCAAAGAAACAAACCCCCTTATTGGACATAAAAACCTAAGCACAAAATACTGCTGTCACTATGTTCCATGACAACGTTTCATAAAAGATGTCAACCTCAGAAAGCTAAAATTTGCAGATTATCTAGGAATTGGTCACTTATATAATACTATAGGAACTTAAAAAGAAATAGCTCTAAGTGAAGTCTAGGTCTTTCCCCTCAATTTTTTTTAAATCAACTCCCTTTCTCTACGTTTTACTTACTATTAATCATACGTAAGTTCCCATAACTGTCCATATCTTTTAAAATACTCTTAATCATACATGTTCCATTAAGATATCCTGTACATAAATTCCTTGCACTCAAAGTAAAAGCAGCAGTGGCTCCTAGTGGCCAGCTTATGACAGGTATATTATTCCTATCATAGTTCTTATATTTTCATAAATGAGTTCTACAATTCTAAGAATATCATAAATGCTACAGTATTGCAGGAAGATACCAAAAGGATATTTAATTTTAATCTGTGCTCATGCACATGATGACAATAAGAAACTGTAATATATGCTCTTGCAGTCAACTAAGAGCCTTTAAGACATAAAACACATCACTTAACATTATCATGTGTTTGCTACAATTGGTCCCCACCCCAACCCATCCCCAGACTCCTACTGGAATTATTCTTGATTATCAGGTGTTAAGAAAGTAAAAACTTGCCAGGTGTGGTGGCGCATGCCTTTAATCCCAGCACTCGGGAGGCTGACCTAGGAGGAGTGTTATGAGTTCAAGGTCAGCCTGAACCACACAGTGCAACCCTGTCTTGAAAAAACAGGGCCGGGAGTTTAGCTCAGTGGCTTAAGCACCTGCTTGGCAGGCGCGAGGCTGTGAGTTTGATCCCCTGTACCGCAAAAAAAAAAAAAAAAAAAAGGTGAAAACTTTGAGTTTAGAGGTGATTACAATTAGACATGGCCATTAGCATGAAGTTCCTGTGACTGAACACTGGTAATTTATTACAGGACAGAGACCAGGTACATTTGTATGGCTAAGCCATTATCAAGTTTATGGTATATATTAACACAGCAATTGAAAACTAGTATTTTATCCTAAGTCAAATGATAAATTTCCAGTTTCTAATATCTTTTTTTCCTGCAAAATCCATCTCCTTTGAGCGAACCTTAAAATGTACTTATTTTGTTTATAAATATAAGTTCCTTAAATAAATGTTAGCTCCATAAAAAAAGATAATTTATTTTGTTCAGTTTCCCAGAACCTGGTAAATGTTAAAGTACTCAAATATTTGCTGAATAAACATTCGTACCACTGTAAATACATAAATTTTTACAAAGAATGATTTGCTAAGGATGATGCTGATGGTGATAAAAATGCCATTAATAAAGAAAAACTAGATACAATCAGTAATTGTTTGTATTCAATGACATCTAGATTTACAGCCATGCATTAATCACTCTCAAAACACCTTTATTAGTCAGTCTGAATATTCCTTTTCTTCCCAATTGCACCAGTTTCTTTTTGCTGTTAGTTTTTTGGTTTGTACCATTTTCTGTGATGCAATGGATGAGAACCCAGGGTTTTATACACACTAGGCAAACACTCTACCCACTGAGCTACATCCTCGGCCTATAGCTTTTTAATTAAATAACTCTGGTAATTATTAAAGAGACATCTCTAAACATCTATTAACTATGCAATTTTTTACAAAAAGTTCTTAATTAGAATATCTTATACCTATAAATTCAGAAAATAATCAATATACAGAAATAATAAATAATATGTCCTTCCTGACATTTCAAAAAATTTCCAAGTTTGACACATAAAAGAAAAAAAATTGGCAATTATCAACAAATCTTACACTGCTATCTTTCATCAAAGAGTAAAAAAACAGACTTTGGTGTTAAGAGTTACATACCTGTTCCAGGAGTAGTGGTTGTAACTCCAACAAGAGGGCTCTGCATTACTGAAATGTTTGTCTACATGAAAACAGAAGAAACTGTTAAGGTAAAAATATCATGTTCTGACCATAACATAAACACAGTAGTAACTATTAACAGGCTCTGTTCAACATATAATCTAATTTATATCAGGTTCTAGAGTTGCCTCTAATAAGCTCACAGTCCCAAAGGTATTCTCACTTTAACTGAGCAGTACTAACCCAAGATATGCTAGCGCCTCAAGCATATTATTTGTTTAAAATGAGAAGTTATATTGGGTCTAACAAAATACTATTTTTTACAGAAAGTAACATGGCAGCTATTCAGTTTTAGTTCCTAATGTACGATATTTGAAATAATGAAGATAATGGTTATTCTTCAAATTACCAAATTCAGACAAAAATGGAAAGGTGCAAAGCTTTATTTTTAAACATTTACAATGAAACATTATAGATTCAAATATACAAAGGAAAGCGCCCCTACTTCTACCAATAAAAAGGTAAAAAGCTGGAAAATTATCATTACAGAACCTTTAAATATAAGGAAATTAAAGATTAAACACTTCTAAAAAAATACAACAAAAATTGAGAAGAAATTCACTACAAATACAGTTTTGTTTGTTTTTACAAAACCAATTCTGATTAAGAAAACTGAAATCTAGGTATGTCCAGTAACCAGAACTAAATGTTAAGAGAATGTTAGAAGAGACATATTTTATTGCTCAATTCTGGATGCCAACTTCTTTCATGACCAGAAAGTAAAGTTTCAGAAGCACACCCATTTCTGCCTGTAATCTAGCAATATTTTGCATACCAACCTTAAAATTATTCTGTATCAATTCTGACCCAGAGTTTAAATGCTGTGCATATAACAATAACTGTAAACTACCCTTCTTTTTATGATTCTGAGAAGTAATGAAAGTTAGCATAAATTTAGAAGTCAATGGTTCCCACACTAAACTAAATATTAGATTTACTTAAATTTTAGAACCATCAGGATGATCTCAATTTAATAAGTCTAGAACACCACTATCCATTAGGGGTACAATACATGCTATAAACATAATTTTGAATCCTTAGTAGGCACATTATAATGTACAAATAGGTGAAATTAATTTGATACGATTTTAACATAATACACTCAAAATATTATTTCAATATGTGACCAATATGAGAAACTAACCAGATACTTTACATCCTTTCTAAATCTTTAAACTCCAATATGTATTTTATACTTTATGGAATACCTCAGTTAGAACTAGCCACACTTTAAGTGTCAATTGCCACACTTGGCTATACTGTACAAGAAAGTAGGTCTAGATTATTGGAGAGAGTAATCTATAAGTAGGTGTTCTATGCCAGACATAGCTACCCTATAAATAGTAAAAGTGAAAGTTCAATGAAAGATTTTTTTTTTTTTTTTTTTTTTTTTTGTCTTTTTCGAAGCAGGGTCTGACTATATGGTTGAGATTCACTTGAACTCACTCTGTAGCCCAGGCAGGCCTTGAGTGCTAGATTACAGGCATGCACTGCCACACTCAGCTTTAGGGAAAGCATAAAACATGTCTCCAGATTCTAGTTTCATCTGTGACAAAATAAGCTCCTAACAGCCACATCAGAGATTCGCAGTGAGAACTAAAATGAGATACTATAATAGTAGCTGTAAGCTCAGAGCCTACAGTGTAAACAAATACTTTTGAAATACTAAAATTCTTCCTTGTTGCTGTTAATCCCAACAAAATAGAGAATTTCTGCCTTGAAAATAACCCACGACTGAAAAGAACACTATCATGAAACCTGCACCCATTAAAATGAGCACAACCATCAGAACACCTACATCAGGACACTAAACAATCAGCCCATAAATAGGCAGGAAGCAGCAGTTTTAGTAAAATAAGTAAACACTGAATATAGCCATAAAAAGATATTGGTCTTACATAGTGAGTGACATGTTCCTGCAACCCCAGCACTCTGGGAGCCTGAGGTACAAGAATCACAAGTTCAAAGCTAGCTCCGGCAGCTTAGCGAGATGGTGTCTCAAAACAAAAAAATTTTTTTTTCTCCACAGATTTCCAGAGAAGAATAAAAACAGATTTTAAAAAGGAAGAAGGGGCCGGTACCTGGGAATGTAGCTCAGTACAAAGGCCACAGTTCAATCCCCACTACCACACACACAACACACACAAAAGATACTAGTGTTACATTAATACAAATGTTCACAAACATCTGAATAATGATGGCTCTATACCTGAATAAAACCCTTAATTTTCATTTGCTCTTTCACACAATTATTTATAAATATTGAACTTAAATGCAATAACTTAAGCCATAATTACATTTTATGTGTACATTAAGTAGGTTGGAGGCACAAGCAGGTGGTTAAGACATGACTAAAAGCCAGAGAATCACCTATATAGAAAACGATCTGAAGTCCCATTATATTTTTCAGTACAGTTCATAGTAAAAACAATTTAAGTAGATTCTATGACAAATGTACTTACTGCTTATTCTGTGCAACACAGTTATACAGAATAAACTTTAGAGAAATGTTCCAAATTATTGACCTTCACTATGTAGCCACATAAAAATGTAAAATGATTAATTAAGGACCAAAAAGTTTTATCTGTCTATCTATCTATCTATCTATATCACCTGTCTTCTTGAAGTTAAAGGTGTTGATCCAAGGCCTGGACTGGAAATATCATCATATATACTTCTAACTGGTGGAGCTCCACTTTTATCTTTATGAGCTGGTACAACAGGTTGTGGTGGTGACCCACCTACAATACACAAAAAATACAGTCAGATGAGAAAATAAAGGAATGTCATTTTCCTAACAAGATTTTTAGGTTTTGTATTTTTGAAATACTGACAAGCTCTAAATAATGAAGCAGGCCAGGTGTCTCTATAAAAGCACAGGCTATTTATAGCACAACCTATGGAATGAATGATCTGGGATGTAACACCTTGCTCTGTCACTAATAAGTGAGCTTCAGTCAACTACTTGTTATTATATTCAGTCAGTTTCCTCCTTCGGAAATGGGGCAATACTACTTTTTGAAAAACTGGGACACACTCACCCTTTAAAGTTGACCTCTAAAAAATAAGATATGAAATGATTAGCATATTGCCTGGCATTCAGTATATGTTAGATAGAATAAAAACACATTTGAAATTTAAAAACTGTCCAGAAAGTAATGTTCTTCTGTGAATTATTTCAAATGTTGTTTACAATTCTACCTGACTAATCCTTTAAAAAAGGTAATAAACTATTTTGCACCAACTAATATTTTAAAGGGAAATTAAAGTTTCCACTTAAACATCTATAAAAGGATATCAGCTCACTGAACTCTTCTGTAGCTAATTTTCATTACTCATAATTAAGACTCCAAAGTTAGTTTTTAAGATATACTTTGCTTTAAAAAAGTCCTATAATAAGCCGGGCGTGTTGGTGCACGCCTTTAATCCCAGCACTCGGGAGGCTGAGGTAGGAGGAGCGTTGTGAGTTCAAGTCCCGCTTGGGCTACAATGCGAGCACAAGGCTGGCCTGAGCTATACAGTGTGACCCTGCCTCAAAAAACCAGGGCTAGGAGTTTGGCTCAGTGACTCAAGCACCTGTCTGATAGGCACGAGGTTGTGAGTTCAATCCCTGGTGCCGCAAAAAAAAAAAAAAAAAAGTCCTATACTAAACACAAGTTGCATTTATAATTCTTACCGGTGACTACAAATTCTATGTAAAACAATTTTTCCCAAATCCTTTCACACTACATACATCCATGTGAGAATCTTGTCTCACTATGACTAGAAGTAGAATTCATCTCCACAAATTTTCAAATTAGTCTTGACTATTTGTTATTCTTGTATTTTTAACATGAATTATTTAAACTGAATCCAGTTAAATGACAAGTCTAAGAGGCACTTCCCCCCACCTGTACTTTTATAGCGTCTCTGAAATAGGAATACATTTTATAAAAAAGTGGGATTTTAGCTGGGCGTGGTGGCACACGCCTTTAATCCCAGCACTCGGGAGGCTGAGATAGGAGGAGCGTTGTGAGTTCGAGGCTGACTTGGGCTACAACGCAAGCGCAAGGCCAGCCTGAGCTACACAGTGCGACCCTGCCTCAAAAAACCAGGGCCAGGAGTTTGGCTCAGTGACTTAAGCGCCTGTCTGGCAGGTGCAAGGTTATGAGTTCAAGCCCTGGTGCCGCAAAAAAAAAAAACAAAAAAAAAAAAAGAGGGGCATTTTAGCATGGTATCAAGTATGTTTTCCTTTACTAATGCTATTTAAAATAATGGTTAATTTTACAATTAACAGCAACTTAGATCATATGAAATATAGCACACATATTTTTAATGAGTGATTCTTGAATTATAGTAACTTACACTGCTTGCACCTCTTCTCCAAAAGCCTCTAAATAAGGCACTGCTTAACAGCTACTGCATTGTTTAATTTTTTTAATCAACAAATGTGTAGAGCATGAATACTGTATCATTACTCTTAAAATCCTAGTACATGTATAGATATATTTTATGCAATTTACCTACCAGCAAGTAAAGGTGACCTCATTTCCATGACTCCCACTGATGAGCCACTAATTGAGCGAGGTTGTGGAGTCACTGGAGCTGGTAAATCCCCCATTAAGAATCCGGGTAAAAACTGAGCATTCACTCCTGGCTTTGGAGATGTGGGTGAACCAAGCATCATTGGTTCAGATCCTAAATAAATCAAAATAAAACAAGTAAGACATTTCCATTTACAGTAACAAAAAGATGCAAAACTCTACCACAATGTTGAGACTGCAATCAAAATTCTTAAATATTATAGAAATACAACTTACTCTGAAAGACAATAAAAATTATTTCTAGGAAAATGTAAAATTGTGTATTCACATTAATCTTTGACAGTTGCTTTTATTTCACTAGTTTAAAAATCAACACTTTTAAATTGAGTAAGTTATTTGTCTAAAAATGTCTCTAATACAAACAGGAAACCTTCTTTCCATTGCTGGGTCAGTTTCTACTATGTAGCAACTAGAAACAAGGCGAATGCACTAGTTTTCTACACAAAGCCTTGGCAAGCCAGAAACAATAAGCTCGGTTTGCTAAATGTCCCAATTCTTCCTACCCACAATACAAATACAGTGCATCATTTTTGTGAGCAAAGTATAGTAATGCACACTTTATACAATTTATGAAATAACAGTAGTAACTAGCATCTTAACAAATATACCAAAAAGAACTGCAATATTATTTCTTTAGATTTTTTTTTCTTGTTTTAAACAAGGCTCTCCCTAAGTTAATCGGGTAGGCCTCAAACTTAATATTCTTCTTCCTCAACTTCCTGCATACCTGGAATTAAAGGTATGTGCCACCATGCCTGGCTGGATCATCTTTTTTAAATTATTAGTTACTAAGCTAGGAACAGTATAATCAACACAAGTTTCCTAAATAGAAAAACAATTTAAAGAGAACTAGTATTTCTCAATAATCCATTTAAAATTAACATTCAAAGCCGGGCGTGGTGGCTCACGCCTTTAATCCCAGCACTCGGGAGGCTGAGGTAGGCGGAGCGTTGTGAGTTCGAGGCCAGCTTGGGCTACAACTCGAGCGCAAGGCTGGCCTGAGCTACACAGTGTGACCCTGCCTCAAAAAACCAGGGCTGGGAGTTTGGCTCAGTGGCTTAAGCGCCTGCCCTAGCAGGTGCGAGGTTGTGAGCTTGATCCCCGGTGCCGGAAAAAAAAAAAAAATTAATATTCATCTAGGCGTGGTGGCGCATGCCTTTAATCCCAGCACCGGGGAGGCTGAGGTAGGCGGAGCATTGTGAGTTCGAGGCCGGCCTGGGCTACACCGCGAGCGCAAGGCTGGCCTGAGCTGCACAGTGCGACCCTGCCTCAAAAAACCAGGGCCGGGAGTTTGGCTCAGCGGCTTACGTGCCTATCAGGCAGGCATGAGGGCGTGAGGTTGTGAGTTCAATCATTCCCGGTGCCGCCAAAAAAAAAAAAAAATTAACATTCATGATTTATGGAAAGAATACTATTCCCATTATGAAGACACGGAAGCTATAACATTCTAATTTCAGAGAGAAATAACAAAGGTAAGGAGAAATATCACAGGTTAGGGATCAGAGATCTGGATTCAAATTCTCTAAGAAAAACAGACATAAAGACTGCATCTACTCACAGCTTTTATTAGAATAGCAAGTACAGCTCCTAACCTGACAACTAAAATGTTAGGTGCTCGATAAATAGTACGTATTATTTTTCTACCGGTATCTTAGGATAACCTTAGTGATTAATGCAATGTAGAATTTTCAATTTCTGCTTATAAAAATTTAATTTTTCTACAGAGTGAGATAAGCCTTGAGTATGAGTCACAAGTCTCAAAAAGGTCAAAGGCTGACACAGGCCTATAATCCTAGCACTCAGGAGGCTAAGGCAGAAAGATTCCAAAGTTCTAGGCCAGCCTGGAGTACACGTAGGAAGACAGTCACAAGGAAAAAAAAAAACAAAAAACCTTAGAAAGCAATTTAAATAGTTTTTTTAATTACTATATTAGTTAACTTCTAAGTAGTTGTAGTAAGTTTTCTGTTACTCAAACCTGTTAATTTAAAAATAATTAAGAAAAAAAAACCCTGATCTTAATTCTGTCTCTTATTACTCATTATAGTAGATCTAGATATTAACAAGACCATGGTAAAAGGTAAACTGGGGAAAGGAGAGTGAAGCAAGGTGTGAAGCACTACATTGTTATTTTGTAAAGTTCTAGTTATTATGTTACATGATACTGCCACATACTTCCAAAAAATATATGCTAAACAAAAATCTAAACAAAATCATATTTTGAAGACATATTTAGAAAACCATAGTAACAAAATACAAAGTTTTTGGCAACACCACAATCTACCTTCATTCTGCCATTCCCCAAAGGTGGACAAAAAAAAATTATGACAAGTGTAAGAAGTAGGTCAAGAAAAGTTCTGGTACATCTAGATACACATCTGATACTGTAGAAAGCACCACAAGAGTGCTTTCTCCAGACTCCTGCCTCTAACCATCCTTCAGGACTAAATTTCACTTAAAGAGGAAGTGTAAACAATGGATCATGCATATGGTAAATTTCATTTCACACTCTCAGCTTCTCAGTAGTAAATACAGGTGGTACTGTATCTTACACAACTAGCACAATTTGTTGAAGTAACCCCTTGATTTAACACACCAGTGGATGTGCAAAAATATTTTACCAGTGGGTATCTGGAATATCTGCAATACAGGGACTCAAACAGTCAATATCAGCTAATGACAAAATTATGGATAGGCAATTAACACAGGATTTTTGTAATCCCAACAAATATGCACTTCACAATGTCTGCTGAACAGAAAACTCTGGAATGGAAGTTTTTTGATCTCTAAAATACACAAAAATAAATATCTAGGCCAACATGTGTACAGAAGTTTTAATACAGAAGAATACTTGCAATCTTAAGGGTTTTTTTCTGTCATGCTTAAACAGTTCAAAAGCTACTCTATTCTCAAAAAAAAAAAAAACTCATTTTATACAAAACATGGCAAGCATTGCATGCCCTTCAAATCTACAAAGCTGATTCTTCAAAATAAACACCACACTCACTCTTCACCAAACTCCAAGTCATAAACTAATATTCAGATCTCTATGATAGTAGACATGGGTTTTTCTGTTCTAAAATTTTCAACAGTTCTCCTATGCCACAAAACTCAGCAAGAAAACAAAGGAATCAATATGTTAACTAGTTAGTCTTTTTCACTGATATCAGACAACCCTCAATCAACAACTGTGTCATTAGATGAATTGGTCTAAATGAGGAATTTAGGGCTGGGGGTTTAGCTCATTGGCACAAGTGCCTGCCTGCCTGCCTGGCAGGCACAAGGTCATAAGTTGGATCCCCAGTACCACAAATAAAAATAAAAAAGAGTATTTAAATCAGAGATTGTAGTTACTATATATATTACAATATTTAGAATAAAGAAATGACCAAAGGAAATTCCAACTTGATGACTTTGCTTTTACTTGCATAACTCTTACAAGCAATACTGTAATGTACAGCAGAACATAGAACTATAATGGTGTACAATACATTACCATCAGCAAAGATTACAGTACTGTATAAACAACTTACACTGTACCAAAAAAAGACATTGAGGCTTTATAAACAAAATGTACAGAACTGTACCAAAAAAAAAAAGGCAGGGAGGGTCATAAATCCCAGCAGTGGGTTGTAAGTCTGAATAGTACATCTCGGTAATAAGTCCAAACAGGCGTTAAACAGGTCACTAAACAAGGACTATCTGAATTAGACATATTACCAAAATAGCTCAATGAAAATTATTAAGAATGCATGCTCTCCAAAAACCCTTAAAATAAAATACAGCAGGCACGAACAAACCATCGCATCAGCTGGATTCAGACAATATTGATTCCTTACATGTCAGAAAAGGCAGAGATGAAAATTATTCAGAAAATCCAGGATATTTTATGATACAGAACTGATATAAAAAGTGCTTATGAATAATCAGGTTTGCAAAACAGATGCAACCCAGCTACAATCTTCAGCAAATCAGTAAGGTCTCTATTCCTGTATTTCCTCACATGCCCTTTCCCGGCACCTTAGCAGTTTCCATGAATTCTTCAAGGCTACATCAATCATAGGGTCGATATTGCCAGAAGGTGAGCTTCGAAAGAGCAATTTTGGCTCAATAATGAAGGAGCCTCTGCAGATCACTGCAAGGCACCAATGAGACTAAAATACTACTAATAAATTACAGAACCAGGAACTTGTTTGACGGT
Source organism: Dasyprocta punctata (assembly GCA_004363535.1). Lineage (NCBI taxonomy): Eukaryota > Metazoa > Chordata > Mammalia > Rodentia > Dasyproctidae > Dasyprocta > Dasyprocta punctata. Next base: position 76,892 of record RJWM01006576.1, read on the forward strand.
AAAAAATCACTGGAAATGTCAAATATTCCTGCAGTGAAACTGGTATTAATGGAGTCACTGCTCTGTCCACCTCTGTAGTAAATATGTTGGAGGACAGAAGGACATACAAAGTATGTAATAAAGATGCTTAACAGCCAGCACTGTAAGACAAAAATTAAACACATAAAACGATCACACACACACTACCCCCCCCATCCCCCCTAGCAACAGACTGGTTCAGAGTACAGGCTGAGTTGATAGCAACTAAGGTACATAAAGCAACTAAATGCTTGTATTGTTTGGTTGATTTTGCAGGCCTGGGCCAGCAGTCTGAGCATCTCTTGGGAAGATAACAGTATGCAATATAGCAAATATGGGCGAATTTCCTTCTATCTTGTCTTTGAAATCCAATATTGTTCTCACTGTTTTGCTTTGTTCTGATTATTTTGCTATATTCAATATTCTGTTTTGATTGGTTTTATTGTGTTTTGTTTTGGCTTAATTTTGCTATAGCTGATGGAATGGACAACTATTGTGAAGATAAGATATACTATGGTAGCTATTGTTGTTCTCCTAGTATCCTGCTTTGAAGTTCTGTACCAATTTTGCCGCACTGTTTTGATTGGCTTTGTTCTGTTTTGTTTTGTTGAATTTTACTACCTTTAAAATAAAAAAAAGAAAAAAAAATTAGAGCCAAGAAAAACAGTGATAATTGTTCAATTGTTTTCCTGTGGTTTGGAAATATGTATATAACCCTTGAGAAAATATGTGCACTCATATGATATGAGACATTATGTATATCAAAAAGTTTCAAAGGTAACATCACATCTAAAGAGTTTGTAACTGAGAATGCATTTAACTCCAAATGAATCAGTTTTATTATCACCTGAGGAACTGTTGGAAGCAAACACAGTCCTTAGACATGAGCCCAATAGAGAGACTGCACTGATAAATTTTTCTGGTCCTTTGGCACAGCTGTTCTGCCTGTATGTGATCAACAGGTCCCATAACACCGTGCTCCAAATCACTCCTCTGTATCAAAACAGGCAAACCATATACTTTTTGGATATTGGGGCCAAAAAAGTATCCTCATTATGTCAGATAGCTTATTTTTTCCCCAACATCAGATATTAGAGAATTCAAATTTTGAACACATTTGTCTTCCCATGAATGCTGTATTTCCTTGCACAGTATGCTTAGTGAATGTTCCTAAAATGTAACAAGCTATAGACACTGTTCCTTTAAAGACCAAGTTCTCTTCCAGCGACTAGGTCCAAGAATAGGTCGTTAAACGAGGAACTGAATGTAATTTGTACATTACAATATTCACAACAAAGACATGGTTGAACGATTTTCCAAACTGATGACTTCGCTTTTATTTATTTACACGGCTCTTTACATGCAGTACTGTAATGTGTAACAGAACATAAAACTACAGTACTGCACAGGATAGTCAGCACAAATTATACTATTGTATAAATGAGGTGTACTGTATAAGAAAAAGACACCGGGGCTCTATCAACAAGATGTACAGAACTGTACCAGAAAGAGAGAAAGAGAGAAAGAGAGAGAGAGAGAGATAAAGAGAGAAGCCTAAGTCCGATGAGCGCGACTCGCTCATCAATGCAAACATTCTTTAAACAGGTGGGTCGTTAAATGAGGACTATCTCTGTATCAATAAGCCTTCCCAACAACGAATCATATCCTAAGAGGAAAAGACCTGCAACACAGACACATTCCCAAGAAAAAAATGTTTGGCGAAAAAATACAAACTCCCAGCAAGGAGTTGGGCCAACAATGGTTATCACGACCTAGTTGAGTCTATGGTCGCACGATTCATGCTCCGTTAACAGATCCGGGGACCAACTAGCAGGGGACTGGACCCGCACCCCGGGCCCCTGGCCATCCACGTGGACCCGAGCCAGTCTCTGCCCAGGTCGCTTCCGGGGAGCCGGGTACCCAGCCCCCCGACCAGGGCGTCGCGGGGAGCCCCAGGTACGGGCCTGTCTTGTGGAGCTAGCGCTGGGGGACACACAACACGCAGGCGGGCATTTCCTTACCCTCCAGTGCCTGTCGCTCCGCAGAGCCTCGAGCTGGGACAGACTAGGAACTTGGGGAGAGCCCGAGGCTCCCCCTCCGCAACTGAAATCAGCATACAAGCGACAGCTGACTGACGCCTTCCAGTCTTGCCCGGCTCCCGGCCTACCGCGTGGATGGCAGCGACAGCGAGGAAAAGCAGTTTTTAACTCACCCAACGTGGGCGCCTGGGGCTCCACAGCAAACGTTGCCATCGCGACGGCTGCAGCTACTCTTATCCCCAAACGTTCCCAATTTTCAAAAATGGCGGAAACCTCCTCACGGCCAGGGGCGCGCTGCCTTAACGGGTTGCGTAACTTCCGGACATGCGCTATACTGCCCTGAGGGCGCTGGAGTCATTTTGGAATAGGGTAAAGGTCTTTATTGGGTCTCGGAGTCCTGTGAGAAGAAGCTATCCCTGGGACGTGGTGAACCAGTATGGGAAATGTGGTTCTGAGTATATATTTTGATTACGCTGTGAGCCTCCTAATTTGACGGTGCTTAAGTCTCACAGCACAAATTTCTGTTTCATAATTAACGAACAGGAGTTTCCCCACTGCTCTGTTATGAGGGCTTTTTCTGAGTAACACCTGGAAAAGTGGGTTTCTCCCTCCATTATGGGTTCCTGCACTTTATGCATGACACTCCTTTCTCAAATATATTTTCTACCATCCGTGTGCTGTTTTTTTTAAAGTTTGCTGTGTGGGCACAATTTGACAGTAAAGCATAACTTGTATGCTGTTTTACATAATGCACGCAAAAGAATACAGCTAACAAACGTAAATTAGGGGGGAACAATTAACACCTGTGAACCCACCGCTCCTTGGCATCTTGGGCGCACCTGCCTGTGCCGTCCTTGTCCTTATTCCCCGGCTTTGCCACTTTTCTGTAGGGAATATGGATGTACTGGTCACACAATGTTCTATATATGTGCGTGTAAAAATATGTTGTTTAGTTTTGCAGTTTACCAACTTTATAAAAAATAATGCACTGCGTGTTGTATATTTTGGATGGGTTGTTCTCTAGTAAAAGTGTCTTCTTCCTCTTCCAAATATCTTTTGTTTTGCTCTTTGTATTTTGAGTTTCTCATGTAAGAGAAACCATGTGATATTTAAGCTTGTATGTTTAACTTATTTCACTTAACATTGTGGTCTCAAGGTGCATCCATTTTTCCAACAGATGATTCTAGTTTATTTTTTGAGACAGGGTCTAAGTGGTCAAATCACACAAGCTGGACTTGAACTTGCTATCCTCCTGCCTCAGCCCCCAGAGTGCTGGGATTTTAGATGTGGGCTACTATCTCCTCCTTTTATTAGATCATAAATCGTACTTAGGATTCACTCAAATAATCCAGAATAATCCTATGTCAATATCCAGTTGAAGTAATTAAGTTAATAATCAGGTCTGCAAAGTGTTTTCTGCCACATAAGGTACACTTACAGGTTCCAGACTTTAAGATATGGGTATCTGCGGGGACCATAATTCAAACCATCACCCATAGATTGTTTAGAATTAAGATATCAAGAAAGATTCCTCAAAGATTTTCCTTTATAGTGTACTCAAAAGAACACTATGCACCTGTTAAAAGCCTTGAACTAGATTTGATATTTGTGTGTGCGTGTATTGACCTTGAAAGAAATATATGATCAATATAAAAGATATAATTTGAATGAAAATATGTATTTATATAGGAAAAAACTTTTTTTGGTACTGGGAATCAAACTCAGGACCCTGTGCTTGCCAGGCAGGCACGGTGCCACTGAGCTATCTCCCCATCATGCATAATTACTTTTTTTAACCAAAATAAATATTTGGCTCAAGAGTTGGGCATAGTGGCACATGCCTTTAATCCCAGCACTCAGGAGATTGAGGCAGAAGGATCACTGTGAGTTCGAGACCAACCTGGGCTATAAAGTGAGATCAAAATCAGCCTGAACTGCATGTTTATAAATGTCTATCCCTATGCAATATTGATCTCTAAACATAAAATCACCTTGTTGCTCTGAAAAGCTCTGAGTCTACTTTTTTAAAAAAGCAAAAAATGGCCGGGCATGGTGGTGCACGCCTTTAATCCCAGCACTCGGGAGGCTGAGGTAGGAGGAGCATTGTGAGTTCAAGGCCGGCTTGGGGTACAACGTGAGCACATGGCTGGCCTGAGCTACACAGTGCACTCTGCCTCAAAAAACTAGGGCCGGGAGCTTGGCTCAGTGGCTCAAGCGCCTGCCCTGGCAGGTTCGAAGTTGCGAGTTCGATCCCCAGTGCCGCAAAAAATAAAAAATAAAAAATAAATAAAATAAAAAAGCAAAAAATGTTTAAAACTTGAAGTGAAGAAAGAAGATATCCACTGAGTTACAAAGTGAGTTCAAGGCCAGCCTGAACCACATAGTGAGACACTATCTCAAAATAAAAAGACCACAAAAAAAAGAAAAAAGAAAAAGAAAAGACACCCACCTTTAGGAAGACTTTAGAAAATAGATGGTTTGTCATCTTCAGACAGAGAGCAGCGGCGGGGAGACTTTCACCAGTCCCGCTTCCATCATCTCAGCTGTGGGCAGCTCAGGCAGCATGGGTGGTCACTCACTCACACTGTGACATCACACACGCATCAGACACACCAGGACTTCAGAGGGCCCAGGGGCAGGGGGCCTTCAAAAGGGCTTCAGGATGTTTTAAAATGGGGGGTCACCTCCAGAAAAATACAAAACAATTGTTATTTGCATTATCTGGCCTTCTATGAACAATCACTGAAGCCATGTCTTTAAGAAAAAAAAAAAAACTTTTACACGTGACAGTGTCTGAGGGTGTGTGACAATTTCTTGATAATAAAAAATTAGCACAAAAAATTAGTCTTGCTGACTCACCTGTTATTCTTTTTTTGGGGGGGCGCGGATACCAGGGATCAAACTCACAGCCTTGCACCTGCCAGACAGGCACTTAAGCCATTGAACTAAATCCCCAGCCCTATTTTTTGAGACAGGGTCTCACTATGCAGTTCAGGCTGGACTTGAACTCACTTTGTAGCCCAGGTTGGTCTCAAATTCACAGTGATCCTCTTGCCTCAGCCTCCCGAATGCTGGGATTAAAGGCATGAACCACCACACCCAGCTCTTGCCTGTTATCTTTTATAAACAATTTAGTGGAAAAAAAAAAAACCTTCAAAAGTTACATAACTTTCAAGTGTAATTTTATTCTCTGTCTTCTATTTGAACTATTAGAGATAGGTTTAACAGGTATTTGAAAGCCTGGAGTGTGATGATTCACATAGGAAAATTCCACAAAGCTAACCCCCCAGATCACCCCAGGGTGTGGAAAGTGACTAAGAGAAAGTACAGTGAGGTCAGTTTGCCCCTGAAAGAACATACGTATGTTAAAAACGATGTATTTGCTAAACCAAGTTCTTTGTATTGTTCACAGTCAGTTACAGATCAAACTCCTTGTTTCAGATTTAGCCAAGAGTAACAGGTGACTGTCCTTATCAGGATGTGGTATTCTGCGTTAAATTCTGCTTTCTGTAAGGGCTCTGTGCGGTTCTGCCATCTTTCAGGAAGTCTGGCCACCAGGCTTGGATATTAAAGGCTCTTCTAAATTCACAATTGGCTGCTTGGTTTCTTACGCTGGTTTTAAACCCAAGCTTATCATAGACAAAATGGACAAATGGGTGGGGTTGATTTAGAAAGAGTTGCCTGGAATTTACCTTGAAATAATCTACTAAGGAGGAAAGACAGAAAAGGTAGAAGGATACTGGCATACATTGCTTTCCCTCCCTAGTTCACCCTCTTTCAGTTAAATGTTGGGGGCAATTAATTATGATAGTCTCTATAATTCTGTGTATATTTGACATTTTCCCTAAATAACTTTTTCCAAAAAAATCAACAAGCTTAAATTCTAGGACATTCAAAAGTCATATATTCTGTGTTCACTTACGACACAAAAATCAATGAAAAGATCGTTCACTGCTTGATAATTGTCTTTATTTACAGAACCAGTATTTTGTTGAAGACAGTAAAAATCTTGACTTTAAATACCTAATAGTAGCCAGGTGTGGTGGTGCATACTTGTAATCCCAGCACTCGGGAGGCTGAGGTAGGAGGAGTGCCACAAGTTCAAGGTCAGCCTGGGCTACACAGTGACTTCAGGTGAGATGGGTCGCATTCAGGGTTATATGGTCATAGACGGCAGTGAGTTCAGGGTTCAAGGCCAGCCTGAATTACAGAGCAAGACCCTGTCTCCAAAATAAATAGATAAATAAATACCTAATAGTTATGCAATATTAACAACTCAGACTTATTTTGTCATCTGATTTTGGGAAGAATGGTATCAACCTCATTATAATACATTGACTTATTTACCCTAGGATCTATATTATATAATATATACATAAAATTGAATTTTAGCCGAATAGTCTTTCATTCATATTATATATCATTTAATAAACTAATTTGGCCTATTTCTCCATTAATCTAGATATACTTTCTAAGTTGTTATGACCTCCATGTGTCTAAATCCAAGACATTTTCCGTCTTTATCTTACACACCCTCTTAAAGAAATAAAGACAGTAACAG